>JAAGKR010002232.1:0-14691 GCA_011419295.1 Clarias macrocephalus
CACACACACACGCACACACACACACACACACGCACACACACGCACACACACGCACACAGGTGGAGAGCCTTGCCTTTATAACCTTATAGCCTTATAAGTATGTATTCAAACATTACACATTACACACACACACACACACACACACACACACACACACACACACACACACACACACACACACACACACACACCTCATTACAATTGAAGAAAAATGATTTCCCCAATGCTGGGACAATTCTTAACTTCATGAGTCGTAGCCTGGATCATAGAACCTCTCTCTCTCTCTCTCTCTCTCTCTCTCTCTCTCACACACACACACACACACACACACACACACACACACACACACACACACACACACACACACACACACATACACACACACACACATTAAAGTTATCAGGGGTTACTTCTTGCTCTCATGTGGACAGAGTCACTGTTTGTTCATTTGTCTTGTCCTTCTTGTTCTTTTCTTCTCCTCTATTTTCAACTCATACTATGTTCAGCCCGTCTAATAATAATAATAATAGTAATAATAATGATAAATCATCTTTATTTATAAATCACATATCTTCACAAAGTATCATATATTAATGAAACCCCCAACATAAAAATTACACAAGATAAATTAAATAAATATTAAATAATAATAATAATTACATGTAAAAAAAATTATATGTCTACATACATAATACTTTGAATGAAATAAAACAAAATAATAAATAGATAAATACATAATGTATTTATGTATAAATAAATAAAAAAACTAAATTAAGAATAAATTATACAAATAAATGACATTTTATTTAAGAAAATGCAAAAGAAATACATTAATAAACTATATACATATATAGAACTGTTTATAATAAAGATAAACCAAATTCATAATTCATAAGCAATATGCAATAAGAATTTAAAAATAAAGAAGATTTAAAAGATAGTCAATAAAGTCATTTGTTTTGATTAGGTGATTGCTTAATCTATTAATTAATAACATCACTTATAATATCACACTCATGCCTCTAACAGCACAATACCATTAAAGTAAGTAAACAAATAAACAAACAAACAAACAAACAAACAGGTTGTTTCACACACTGACACTACGTGTTATTTGTTTTCCTCATGATTTCAGTATGATTTTTTAATGCTCGTTTTCAACAAATTCACCTTCAACAAATGCACCTTCCACACGTTTCACCTCCTCACGTGCACCTGAAACCCGTGTGATGTTTACTATTTCTTCCATCACAGACCCCTCGGGCTGCTGCACACGTCAGAACCCGCCCCGGCTGCCCCGGGTCACACTTTAAAGGTCACCTGTTATGCCAAGTTCACTTTGTAGTCATGTTTTGGCACAAAAAAAGGTCTGTGATGTTTGTCTTTCCCCTAAATTCCCAGATTTCCCCATATGTGACCTCATATAAGGTGAGCCCCTCCCCCCTACTTGTTGTTCATCTCTGCTGTTCTCTGGAGGGGACGTGGCTCCGGGGTGCAGAATAGGTGGTAGTATGAGGTGTATTTCATCTGGGAGCATTAACACACACACACACACACACACACACACACACACACACACACACACACACACACTTGAATGGGGTTCTGAGACCTGTGTTCAGTTACTGACGATTATAGTTCCATACGGGACCTTTAAGGATCACCGCTACGTTCTGAAATGATGATGTCACAGAGGTGCAGGCATGTTTTCACGTTGTCTGTTGATGGATCCTGCGCGGAGGGTAGCTGGAGCACAAATTGTCATCAGCGCTGACTTCAAAGCGGGGTAAAGCGTTCCTCTCATGTGGTTTTAAATGGTGTGGGGGAGCAGCGGGGGGTTCCAGGGGTTAAATGATAATCACTGCAGACGTGCGGCCTCCTAGATAAAAGATTCGTTTTAATTATACAGAACTAACCACCTCCACCTCCACCTCCACACCGGTGCCAGACAGACTGCAATAAAAATAAAGGGAATCTCGGCAGACCTGTGTGTGTGTGTGTGTGTGTGTGTGTGTGTGTGTGTGTGTGTGTGTGTGTGTGTGTGTGTGTGCAGTTACCTCTATCTGTGTACACGTATTGTTAACAGACAGAGGGGCCAGTTGGACTACAGCGCCTCCAGGACATGCCTTTGTTTCTGTGAGCTGACAGGCATATGTCTGTGTCTGTGTGTGTGTGTGTGTGTGTGTGTGTGTGTGTGTGTGTGTGTGTGTGTGTGTGTGTGTGTGTGTGGTTGATCTCTCTCATATGTGTGCCATTTCCCCAGGCCCGCTGGGAGGCTGCCCCTGAGAGAATGGTTCAGTCGTGAGAGAGAGGGACAGGAAGTCGGAGCAGGGGTCAGACTCAGGGGTTAATCAAAGACAGCTTTGCGTGCTCAACACATGAGTACAACACACACACACACACACACACACACACACACACACACACACACACACACTACAAAGAAAAAGGACATGCTGTAAAGATAACATGGATGCTACATCATGTCTAGCCAAGCGCACACTCTCTCATGCTAATGAACCGATTTTGGACGAGACGTTAACGGCTAGTAACATGCGACTGATACAAGTGCTGCAGAAAATGCTAGCTAGGCTGCCTATAACGCTAAGTGTGATAAAATAACACCATGTTACACAAGAGAAGGCACACAGTGTACGCATCAACATGAAGCAACAGATGAATCACGTTCACACGTGTACAAGCCGCGTTACTGCTCAATTCTGATTTTTTTAGCCAGATCGGATTTGCACGTCATGACGGTTCACGTTAATGACTTTCATCTGACTCTATCGTGGATGCGCGTGTGCTCTAAAATAGCACGAAGGCGCGCATTAGATATGTCTTTGCTCACAACATCTGTGTTAAAAGCATCATATTTGTGCGAGCGCTCATTCATTTCAAAGAACAGACGATATTTGTTGCTAGCGCTGCTATGAAATCTGGCGCTGACTGATGACATCAGCAAGCTGCTTAAATGTGCACAGAGGCACAACGCCACATGAGTCTCGTTCTCACATGGTCCCGTATCGGATATGCATCAGCTCTAGGGCCGCATATGAAAGTGACTCGGGTCTGTCAGATTGGGGTAAAAAAAAAAAAAAAAAAAAAAAAAAAAAAAAAAAAGAGCGATTCCAGTCACTTCAGTCTGGTAGAGAGACACTCTGTGCTATGAACATGTTATGACGCATCATGAATGTCTTCACGCGTCCTCATACGGAAAAAGTGTTGAAGAATAACGTTCGTTTTCAATCTGATGATTGAGGAACATCATTATACCCACGGTGTGTTCGCAGTAAGCCTCAACACACACACACACACACACACACACACACACACACACACACACCCCTCTCTCTCTCTCTCTCTGTTACGGCCCAGTGACAGAATCCACACACAGAGGGAGTTTAATAAAGAGAAGCCCTGTCCGCCGCGGCCCCAAAGAGCCGCCTAATTAAACACCGCGGCCTTTGTGGCCCTCATACGTGTATCTTTTCCTGAGAGAAAGGGATAGTGCGGCTTTTCTTTTTCTGCGCTCTCTGTCCTGAGGGGAAGCGAGGCTCCTGACGGAGACGCACAATCACTAATTGTTCAGGTTAAACTCCTTGCGTTCGCGTCAGGTGGCGTCTCCGATTAGCCTCTAAATTAGCCTCTTGTCTTTCAGGCGCTGTAGAAAACCAGAAAACTCGTTTTTTTATGTTTTTTTTCCCTACTATAACACGACTAGTTTATTTATTTATTCATTTATATATTTGGCTGTAGATCGCTTGACTTAACAATCATATCGCTGTCCTATTATTCAGCCACTCTAGATGAAGCTAATTAGCGCAGCTTTGTCTTTAGCCCCGAGCAATTTGGTTTGGCTTTTTTTTTTTTTTTTTTAAATTCAGCAAACAGCGATTAAGTGCAGTATTTCATTATGCTCGCTCACTTTTGCCCGCCAACGCCGCCGTATAGTCTAAATTATTCCAGGGTTCTTCTCCGTGTATATGTGTGTGTTTGTGTGTGTGTGTGTGTGTGTGTGTGTCTGTGTGTGAGAGAGAGAGAGAGAGAAAGAGAGAGACATTTTTTTCTAGATAAATATAGGGGTGGCTAATTGAACAGAGATAACACTCCTAATTTGCCTCTTGTTAGATGTTTTCTGTTGTCTCGCGGCGCTCTTGTGATCTCTTATGCTAAAGTCCCTATTCATGCGCCGACAATGCTGAAAACAAGCCGCTCTGAAACAGAATGTGTTGCCAATTAGCATTGTCTGTCAGGCAAATAGACCGTAATAAGGAAGGAAATGAGTGTGGGAATGTGTGCGAGAGAGAGAGAGAGAGAGAGAGAGAACCAGAGAAAGAGATTGCTTTTTGCCATGCGTTCTTTCCTTTCTCTTTTTTTTTAAACAAAGTGCACTAGGCTAGCTTTTTTTTTTCTCTTCTCCTAGCAGGATTAGAGCCATAACAGTCTCATCAAATGCACTTGGCTCGAACCCAGTGCGATGGAGCCTGAACCAGCCTCATCCTCCATTTAGAGAGAGAGAGAGAGAGAGAGAGAGAGAGAGAAGCTTTAGCTGATGAAGATCCCAGCACGCGAGAGCGGAGATAAAAGAAAGCGGTGACCCGACTCATTAGCCCCCTTTGATTTAATATATTGACACTTGGATACAAATAATTCCATTTAGTGCGCTCGGTTGGAGAGGTTGTGTGTGTGTGTGCGTGTGTGTGTGTGTGTGTGTGTGCGTGTGTGTGTGTGTGTGTGTGTGCGTGTGTGTGTGTGTGTGTGTGTGCGTGTGCGTGGGGGGGTGGTGGTGGTGGTGGTGGATTGAGTTGAGGATCAATTTAATTAGTTATGAAATGTGACTTCTTGTCAGGAAGCAGAATAAATGCTGACGTTAAATAAAGTCATGCGCAATTGGAACAATAAAGCTCTCGCAGGCCGGCCCGTGTTAAAACTTAATGACGCACAAAAATGGGCCTAATAAGCTACAACCTCAGCAAAGAACCGTGATGGTTCGGAAATTAAGCTAAGTGGATGGAAGCGGAACGGTTAATGTCGTTTAAACAACTTCGAACATCAGGAGGATAAATAGTGACCTAGCGTTCGGGAAGACTTCGCTCACAGAGAGAGAGAGAGAGAGAGAGAGAGAGAGGGAGGTACTCGTATCCGTTAAGTTAAGCCTTTATTCGTCACATATACTTTATAGCCACATCAAATTCTTATGTTCAGGGGTTTGATACAGCGCCACCTAAAGGAGATTGAAATGAGCAGGGGCTTGAAATGCCGATCCAACTTTCCTCTACCAGAATGTTAGGGCGTTTTTACATTAGGACCTTTTAGAGAACACTTGACCACAGAGTCTGGTTCAGTTTGATCAGTGTGAACACAATCATTCCAGGATCAGGACCCGAACCCATCCGCCGGAAAAGGTGGTCTCGGTATGGCGTAATCGGACATGGAAGCCAACCGTAACCTGAACAGAGCAAAAATAATGTGAACTCTGGCCAGCGGGGGAAGTAGGGTGAGTGGGCGGGGGGGGGGGGGGGTTGGGGGGGTTATAGCAGCTATCAATGGCCAGTCCCTCACCAGATCCTCTTCTTTCTCCCTTATCTTAAGTTTATAAGACAATAAAAGCAAATGTGGTGTGTTACAAGAAGCAAAAAGAGCGGGTCTGTCCCGAAGAGGTGATAAAGTCACTGCTATACCTCTGAGACTGGAGACTCCCTTCCTTTCAGATCGCACCGTTACTGTTTGCGCCGTTTGCGTCACTGCTGTTACAGAGTTCATCATTCAGAATCAGAATTCAGAACTCGTCATCGCTGCAGTTTCAGGGGTAGATGGGAATAAAACACTCGGGGGTGTGCTGAAAGAGGAAAACATCACCTTGAGTGAGCGTGATAGGAGGAGTTCTGCCCGGTGACATCATTTATAAACAGATGTCAGTCCGTCCTCTGCAGGATTTCTGCCGTTCCGGTAATTAACAGCGGCGCATTGTGTCCCGACACCTCGGCAGCTAAGCGGTGTTAATGAAGGCGCTCGGAGCGCTGTGTCACATGAGGCTGTCACATGAACAGTTCTGACGTGTGAAGTCACACCTGGGCGAAGCTCAAACCAAGGATTTTAGAATTTTACAGTAAAATTACACCATATGCCTGGGCGTCATGAAGGATAACTGAACGAGCGAACGCTAAACCGTTTTTGATCACGCGTCGCGTAACAATGTTACTGATAAAGCCGGAGGTCAGGAATGTAAGTGGTGTAAATCAGGGACTGTTTGGGGTTCAAGACCACCTGTCGAGTCTTTTTTTGTATGTGCGTGTATGAGAGAGAGAGAGAGAGAGAGAGAGAGAGAGTTAGCGCTTGAGAAATATCTGGCAGTGAACAGATCCTGTAGTGTCGAGAGGACTCAGTTTCCCCTCGCTGTGTTTTCTCAGTTAATGTTGAGCAAACTGTTTTGTCTTTGAGTTGGCTTTTTAACACGGCCCTTCACGTAGTGGGCACACACACATACACACGCAAATTTGGAAAAAAAAAAAGGAGGAGGAGGAGGTGGGGGGGGGGGGGAGGCAGGCATTAATAGTCTCTACTGTGTGCGTCCAGCCGGGAGTTTAGAAAGGGGGCCCGTGTTTTCTTAGGGCTAGGGTGGCAAAGCAAAGCATTCAGCCCCTGTGCCTCACGGCACAAAAAAAGGGCCGCTTTGTTTTTCGGACAGGGGCAGACCAGAGTCCTAGCATTCCCTCTCCGAACACAATGAATAGCCCGTTTTGTCCTTCGTCCGTTTTTCATAGACGATGAATTGTTGTCGTTTTTTTACCCCCCTTTTCCTACTGTTCTATTTTTTTTTAATCATAATTATTCCGACCCCGTCACTGGGTGTGCACATGACACTCGAGTGCGTTTTTTCAGGTCCCGGCTGCGCTCATGTGCCTGCAATAAAGTCTCGAGCGCAACAATCTCAGCTTTCTGCTGGACAACAGAACAGCCTCTGTTGTTCTAGCGCCGGCCCCAGCTGCTCGGAGGCACTTGTGAAGAAAGACACTGGCTCAGTCTTCAACCCCCCCCCCCCCCCACCCCCCCGGTCCACAGGAAGACGAGGAAGAAAGAGGAAGCGCTTCTCCCCGCTCTCTGTGCGGCTCCTTTATTAGATTATCGTGTGGCCTGATTCCACGTCTTCCTCTTCGCTCCTGCTCTTAGAACGCAGAACAGTTCTTCATTAGGCTCGAGGACGCCTCGACCGCGCTTAGCCGGACCCGACACGTGCCTTCTCAAATTGAGACCTGAAGAACAAACAGCTAGGAAAGGACAGAGGATTGTTTTGGCACTCATGACATCATAATTCGAGAAAAAAAAAGGTTCTCTAAAAATGCTTTTGACTAATATTAATGAGTTTAAAGTGTTGAAGAACAGAAGAGCTCCAGGTTTACCTTAAACACTGGAGACTCCTTCAAAATTGTGTCCAATAAATAAATGTTTCTTTACAAAATTATATTTACGTATATATACAGTGTGTGTGTGTGTGTAACGTGTACTGTAATTGTTTTCTTATGTTTCCCAAATGTCTTAAAGGCTAGATAAAGTCTAATTACCTTTAAAGCAAGAATAAAAAAAAAAAAATATATATATATATATATATATATTAAATTACGAATTATATCTGTCTATGCTGATGGTCAAAATCATATTTGATTAAATGCTATGCTTATCAATAAATTCGCCACAGATATTTTATTTTATTTAAATTTTTTAGGATTATGACTCTGACCCCAGATTCATCCCCCCCCCCCCAACACCCCTGTTCACCCCCCACCCCACCCCCCCAGCCCATTTTCTTCTCCCCTCATTACACATGCAGTTTGAACGAATCCTCACGGGCTTCTTCTTCTCCGCTGTAATTTTATGTCCACACGCTATCGGGACGCTGCCTTCTTTGTTTTATTCTCTTCCCAAATCTGGAAAAGAAAACAAGTGATAGCTAAAATGATTTGTGGAGAACAGAGAGAGGAATGCGGAGGTGGAGGTTTCCTTTCAAGCGAAATTTCGAAGTGAGATTGTACAGAAGGGATTGCATATGGATGGATAGCACGGGGGGGGGGGGGGGGGGGGGGGGGGGGGGGGGGAGGAAATAGAAATCTAAAGAAACGCGGGGTGTGTTGGTGCGCCGGTGCGTTCGCACAAAGCTGTTAGAGGACGGAGCCTAAGGCTGATCTTTGATATTTTATATGCAATACAAACGTAATTGGCTTAAATATTTACACAGATAAATTACATTTCATCTTCTTTGAGTCATGATAGAAGAAATCGCCTCAAGTACGGTGGTTCAAAACACACACACACACACACACACACACACACACACACACACACACACACACACACACACACATATAGAAAGAGAGAGATCTACTGTAACTCCTTCATGTTCTTTGTACTTGGATTGTCCCAGTTTACTCGTTTAATCAGAGAAGATGCTTCGTTCAGAAATGTTCCTAAATTATGATTGAGAAACCGATTTGCTTTGGTCCGACGACTTGTTATGGTTAAAGAGAGACAGAGAGAGAGAGAGAGAGAGAGAGAGAGAGAGAGAGAGAGAGAGAGAGAGAAAGGGGAACAGGGGGCCGTCCTGCTTTTTAACAGCCCTTGGACTTAATATAGATATATTGGAATGGCGCTTTTCCAAGAGGGCTTGTTTTACTGTGTAAGGAATTAGTGGAACAAGAAGTCGTCTATTGGTTATTCCTTCAGTCTGGCCGAGAGCAGGGCGGTGTCCGGTTTCTGTGCACCTAGCCCCCGTGTTTTTTACACACACACACACACACACACACACACACAGAGGAAACACATGACACATTAGGTGCTGTCAGTCCAAGCTTTTGTGCACAGGCCAGTGCTGTGACACACACAATCAGCACTCACACACACACTTACACTCACACTCACACGCACACACACACACACATTCCCTGTTTGCCTGCTTCTCCCGTGCCCGAGCCGGATTTTTGTTCCCGAGTGTTACTCAGCCCTCGTAGATGTTAATCTTTCACCTGTCAGTCCAAAAATACTCCAGAAGTCAATAAAGTCTTAAAGATGCCGGTGAGCTCGAGGCTCGAGGAAAGGGTTTGTGTTTGCGCCACACAAAGCTGCTTTGTTGTTGACCCGGAGCTGTGTCCGTGGGTCGGGAAGGGGGGTCTCCTGTATCGCAGGAGAGAACAATACAGCTAGTTGGCGGCAAGGAGGCGGAAAACCGGGCTTAATTCCGGCCCTGCGTCGAGGGATCAAAGTCCCACTCAGCCGTATCGATCCGCACGCACCCGATTGCCATCAGGGACCGAAACAGCAGTCAGCGGCCTCACAGAGTACCTGCCACATTGATAACAGCTCTGTGTGTGTGTGTGTGTGTGTGTGTGTGTGTGTGTGTGTGTGTGTGTGTGTGTGTGTCACAATATATACCGCATGACCACAGTGATTCTGCCACAGAAACCGAGAGCGAACTGAGAGCGCAGAATAAAGGTGTGCTGATAAAACAGATAAAATGAGACAAACCTGCTGCAACTCTGTAGTAAAGTCACGTTACATGTTTCACTTCAACCTTAGACGAGGTTCAGATCTACACTTAGACTTTCATCCTGAGTGAACTCTAGTTTTTCTGTTGTGAATGAAATCACACACACACACACACACACACACACACACACACACACACACACACACACACACACTACAGATGTGGTACATATAAATAATCAAATGCTAAAGTATGACTTTAACTGATAGATGACCTGTGACGTGAGGCTAATACGAGCTCCGGGATCTCTGGGATTGTTTTTTTTTACCAATTGATTTTCTCTCTCTTTCCTGGTGAGCTTCCAGGAAGTTCTCGCTGAGCAGGCGTTTACGGTAGCGCGTACGGCCGCGTTAACGCCGCTAACGTCCGCCACATGCGCCGTGCTCATGTTGCCAACTCCACTGGAATCCATTCAGCATTTTCCAGACGGATCCCTCGTGTGATTTTCATTTCAGCCGTTCAGGCTCGGGCAGCTCTGAGCCCCTTGGGGAAGAACGTGTAGCGTATCCATGCTAACAGTAGCACTGGAAAAAGTCCTCTTTTTTTTTTTACTTTTTTTTTTTTACTTCCTTCCAAAAATGAGTGCTGTTGTGCACGTCATGTCTCTGCTCTATTTCTCTTTTTGGTTGCTCTCCTTTCCGTTTAGAGCACAGGCCGTTTCACTAGCGGTGTTGGAGCGCACACTCGGGCACGTGTGCAGCGGTTTTAACAGATACAGCTCAAAAGGGAAAGTGAGAAAGGGAGGGAGAGAGGGATGGAGGGAGAAAAGGCTCTCCTCCCAGCTCTTTTGTCTTATCTTGTCAACTTTGAAAGGCATTTTGGACATGTTAAAACAACTCATCCCCCTCAACACCGCCACCACCTCCACCCAAACCCCTGCCTCCTTCTTAGTTTTGCAGAAAAAGTGCATAAAAAAAAATGTTTTCAGGGTAACGGGTGCAGAAGGAGGACGTCTCCTGGGTCCGGCTTGAGCGTGGGTGCTGACAGAGCGTAATCATGGCTTAGACATTTCCTTGTACAGCTCTTTCTCTCGCTCCCTCTCTCTCTCTTTCTCTCTCTCATACACACACACACACACACACACACACACACACACACACACACACACACACACACACACACACACACACACACTTGTATACAGTAGTTCCAGACAATAGAATGCATGAACATCTTTGTGATTGTATATCTATACACATTTATATGATGCCATACATCTTCCACACACACACTACCTGCACTGTATCACAGGTTTGACCCGACTTCCCTGACCTTAGGATTAGTCTCTGTTGTAAACCATTACTGAAGCTAAGTGCTGATGTCAACAGTTCCACTAACAATATTGATTAATCCATACCTTCCTATTTACTCAAAGCTTTCGCTTTCCAATCCGCATGCCTGTTTATTTTCTTCAGGGTGCATTCAGCCTATAGTCCGGGCCGTGAATTCTGTGTCAAAACTCTTTATTTTTTACACCATAACAAGTCCAATCATATCTACTATGGAAAATGTTTTGGTGCAGAACGACAGCGGTGTTGAATCCTGGAATCTGATTGGTCTCACATGCACCTATTACCTTCTAGATTCTTGTTTCTTCCTGTCCATGTATAGACAGTACCAAACACACACACACACACCGACACACACACCAGACACCCTGTCTTTATCTCAGATGATTGCCACAGATGTTCTTCGCCAACTAGCACGAGTTACATCCTCTTCAGGGACAAACAATAGCACCTGTTCCTCATAAGTCGCAGCGAGGGCTCCTTCATGTATCTTTAATGAAGCTTTTGGGGGCAGATGGCAAGGAAGACAGAGCAGAAACCCGGGTCTCGGGACGGGCCGGAAAAACAAAGGCCTGGGAGCAGGAGCAGGTTCTCGCCGCAACGTTGCGGCATTTCGGTCGTCTCTTACATCTGTAGATCAACAATCGACAATCAACAATCAGGTTCTCGATTGTCGACTCGAGTGTCTCCGGCGGTCCACCACAAGGTGTCTGCTTTAGAGAAAGAGAGCGAGACATGTAGAGAAAGGAAGCAGCCAAGAGGAGAGATGAAACGCACAGGCTGACACAGACAGATCCATGAAGGTATAATAAGCAAGTCTCTAAATGCAGCGCGATATGCAATTTATCAAAATCAGCCTGTCTGAGTGCAGGCACTTAATTCCATTCTCTGTCTATCAGCAGTCAAAGCAAATTGCCAACGATAATCTTTAAATCTATACCGGCATTGTCTGCTCAGCTCGCCCAGCATTCATTAATTGACAACCCTCGAAGCTAACCTCCTCTATTAGCCCACTATTGCCAAGCCCGTGATTTGATTTGCCACTCACCGATGTGCCATGTGTAAATGAAAGTTTAATGTAAAGACCTCATTACTGTAAATCACAACTGATCAAACAGAAAGCCGTTTATATATTTTCCATTCTTGTTTTTCATTCTTTTCTCATTTTCAGAATTTAAAACCAATATACTGTAGGCTCGTGGTTCTTTTCAGGATCGGGTGTTTCTGGTGGAGCGGTTAGCACTGTGGTCTCACACCTCCGGAATTAAGGGGTTCAAGTCCTGCTTTCTCATATTTTACATATCCATATACCTGGGTTTTCCTCCAGGTGCTCCGGTTTCCTCCCACAGTCCAAAGACATGTGCTGTAGGCTGATTGGTGTGTGTGTGTGTTTTCCCGTATTTAGTGTATTGTGTGTGCTTGTGTGACCTGAGATGGATTGGCACCCCATCCAGGATGTACCCCGCTTTGTGCCCTCCGGTGAGAATGAGTGAGCGAGAGAGAGAGAGAGAGAGAGAGAGAGAGAGATGGTTTCTCCATCAAATGTGTGTATAAGGTCGAGTTGACTTTTTAACTCGCTGGATGTGATGTGACATGTCAGAGAAGAGTCGCGTCTCAGGTCAACTGTAAAACCAGACGCTGAATTCTTATTTTTGTGACCGTGATTATATGTACCGTCACCTTTAATCCTCTCTGACCGAAGGCCATTTGGTGGAATTTAAAATGCACTTTATAAGCGGCATATCAAAGAGGGTGAAACGTTTTCCACGTACAGCGAGGGTCTGCACGAAACGTCGGCTATTAACGCTGAGGTCGTTTACAGGGACCTGTTCTGCTTTGCTTCCTCATTCAGCACATTTTATTAATAAAGAAGAAAAAAGTCATTTTTTCACCTGATGAACCAGAAAACCATTTCGCCGACGGGTATCCAACTGCCGCACGATGATAAAGCTGCAGTTCCAGAGTTTCAAAGCGAACGAAAAGTGTATTTATTTTATTATATTTTGCTTAGTAGAAATCTCATTCTTCGAGATCAATATCATGGACTTAAATACTTCTTAAGTGCCAAGGGAACGGGGAACGGGGAACAGGGAACGGTGTGGCTAAACCAAGCTTTAGTATTACTGTAGATGCTGGGGGAAAAGCAAATGGGGAAAAAAAAGTGGCGATCACATGCAGACCTCAGCGAGAATGTATAAGAGGGGAAAAAAACCCACGATGGTGGCACAGAGCAGGTTGATTTCATGCCCCGATGCTGCGGCAGTAATTGCACCCAGACTTGTTTTTTTTTTTTTTTTTTTAGTTGATTTTAAAGAGGCTTGAACGCTTGGTAACCTGTTTATTTTGGTGGGGCTGACCTTTATTAACCCTGTTCTCCAGTAGGATCCCCCGAGGTGGGCCTGCCCGGCTGGGCGTTAAGTCTCGCAGGCCCACGGTAGCAGGACTGCAGCTTATCATGCATATTCAGGAAGCAGGGGATGACAGCTAGATTGCGTCCAGCCAATGCTCTGCAAACATATGCGTTTCTAAGCTGCTGTGGCTTGTTCCCAAACATACCAGCCTTCTTTCTCTTTGTCTCGCTTCACCTGGGTCTGTTTTTCCTCTCACTTTTTGTCCCGTGTGGAATATTAATAACACACACACACAACACACACACACACACACACACACACACACACACACACAAACCACACACGCACAAGAAAGTCAATTCGGCAGGCTAGAGGAAAGCCGAGGATGAAGATGCTGAAGGTTAATAACAGATAAGAGAAGACGGTTGATGGTCATCGGGCCGGAGTCGAACAGGCCATGAGCTTCAGCATCGATGCTATGGGGACGCCTGCACTTTTATTGCCTATATAAATGATCTTTCAGTATTATAAAACAAGTCTGATACATCTGCCAGGACCTTTTCCTGTCCTCTGTCCGTGTACGTGAACGATCTGGTCCTGAGGGTGCGCTCCAGCCCAGAGAGAATCTCACTTATGGGTCTGTGAAGACTGTTTCGCTTTAGGAAGAAGTTGCAGTCTTGACAGTTTGTCATTCTGCCCCTAAGGTGCACGAAGGCTCCCAGATTCCCACGCTTCAACCTTAACACTTTAACGAGTCAAGTCTGGTCTATAAAAGGAATAAAAAACACGACACACTGTGTAGGTAAAAGAAAATATATAGGAACGATATCACAATGAATCTGGCTTTTTCCTCTTCACTAGATTAAAGGGAAGAGGTTGGGATTGTGCCATGTAACCTCTTTATGTGTGTGTGTGTGTGTGTGTGTGTGTGTGTGTGTGTGTGTGTGTGTGTGTCTGTCCATGTCCAAGTCCTTACATGTGAGTGGTGGGTATTAGGTGCAAGTATTGTGAAGCTGAAACGGTGAACGAGGCAGGGGGAGTCTGTCGGCTGCCAGACGGTATTAGGCTTTCGTCTGATCTCTTTTCTGTGTGTGTTCAGCAGGTCCAGGGTCACATGCCTCCTCTCATGATCCCCATTTTTCCACACGACCAGCGCACCCTGGCCGCTGCCGCCGCCGCCCAGCAGGGCTTCCTCTTCCCCCCAGGCATGTCCTACAAGCCAGGTAGGAGCTCCCTCTCATCACGTGTCTCTTTATTGTGCATCTTTATCTTTATATCTGTCTCTGTGTTTAACTGTTTGTAAAATAAACGTAGTTCATTAATGAATAGTTCTTGTCAGGTAACTGTATTTATTAAAGAAGCCAATGAAGATTTATGGACATAGGACAAACACTTAAGATTTGGTTTTGCGATCGTGTCATGAGTTTGCACTTTATGAGATTTGGTACGGATGCGTTGTTAAGAGTCTTTGAGCGACAGAGATATTTCACGAGATCTGCATGAGACGACG
>JAAGKR010002232.1:14711-19711 GCA_011419295.1 Clarias macrocephalus
TGATCCCCATTTTTCCACACGACCAGCGCACCCTGGCCGCTGCCGCCGCCGCCCAGCAGGGCTTCCTCTTCCCCCCAGGCATGTCCTACAAGCCAGGTAGGAGCTCCCTCTCATCACGTGTCTCTTTATTGTGCATCTTTATCTTTATATCTGTCTCTGTGTTTAACTGTTTGTAAAATAAACGTAGTTCATTAATGAATAGTTCTTGTCAGGTAACTGTATTTATTAAAGAAGCCAATGAAGATTTATGGACATAGGACAAACACTTAAGATTTGGTTTTGCGATCGTGTCATGAGTTTGCACTTTATGAGATTTGGTACGGATGCGTTGTTAAGAGTCTTTGAGCGACAGAGATATTTCACGAGATCTGCATGAGACGACGATGGGGGGGGCCCCCCCCCCCCCCCTTTTTTAAGTTGATGTGTCTAAACCGCTTTGTTTAGGCGTCATGAACGTCGCAGCGTCACCAGCCATTTGGTTAGTCATTTGCTCATGTCCATGTATCACACAGGTCACTTTGTATGTACACTACTGTACATGTACACCATTACTGATCGTAGCCCATCTGTCGCTTTGCACAATACGCTAGTCTCCCTTTAGCCCATGCGAACATGGACAGGGGCCAACCTCAGACCAGCACTTCCTACACTGTCGCAGTAACTCTTAAGAAGAAAAAACCCATCAGCATCAAAGTTTTTTTACTGGAGGTAAAATCTGTCCTGCTTGTTAGTAATGGATGCGCCATTGCCACCTGCCAGATGGCAGCCAGGGAAATGAGTCTGCAGTCTGTTGTAATTTGGTAAGCCTTGCTTGGGCATCATGACCGATAGATGTCCTTTAGGGCTGTGAGTTTGTAGCCTGTGATGTGCATCGCTGTTCTCACCACTCTCTGGAGAGCCTTGCACTTGCAACAGGAGCATCTGCCATGGCAGACTGTGATGCAACCGGTCGGGATGATGTTTACGCTTTGGCGATAGAAGGTGGGGATTGGATCCAGGCCAAAATTGTTCCGAGGTCATCCAAAGAAAGGAATCATATTCACCAGAAAACCCGAGCTTGCAGTCGTGGCTATGGAGGGACCAGCGAAGCTCGTTCGAGATACGGCGTCTCTGATTTTCCCCGACTTTCCCAACTGTTCATCACCACATAGAGACGTAGGCTTGAAGTAATAATGCCTATAGGATCTATGCGGGCTGGAATTTAATCAGCACATCAGCATGAAAGTGTCTCCATTTCACCGTCCAGGAATCCGCTATCCGTATTAACAGCATCTTCAACCGTCCGTGGATGAACGTACTACATATTGAGCCTCGATCTAAACCGTTGAACTTAATTGTTATTAGATGAGCACAGTGGAGGTAAAGTTTCTCGTCATCTTTCTCCTAGTGTGCACGGGCCAAAAAAGTTCGGTGAGGAATGCTCCGAGGAATGCTCCCTCATTGATTTAGTGTGGTGCATAAAGAACGGTAACCTGCTCTCAAGTGTACAGTTTCCCCTGCAGGGTGTACAGCCTCTGGGAGCTTTCGCGTCTCCTACCTGTCCTGGCACGTCCTCCTTCACCTTTTGTGAAAAAGAGAATTGCTCCTCACGCAAGCATTCCAAATCCGAAAAACAAATTTGCAGGAAATTGCTACAACATGCAGACTGAGTGCCTGCCAGGCCGCTAACCCTCCACCCAGTCCCTCATTGTTCTCGATCACTTTGTGTAATTTTGCTTTGTGTACGGTTGTAAAAAAGGAGCTAAATCCTGTGTTCATGTGTTGAGCGAGTCAAAGTTCTGCTCTGTATTGTTTGATTTCTCTCTCTCGCCCTCCATTTTTCTCCTCTCTTCTATTGAGTATTGACTATCAGCCTAGCGAGACGAGTAAAATGCTGAGGCGAGGATTTTCCCCTGATTTTTTTTCTCCCCTTGCAGAGCTGTCTATAGATATATCTGTGGGCCTCAGGGAATAGCAAGGAAATGGAAATGAAGAACAGATTTTTTTTTTGAAAATAGGGTAGAATGAGTAAAAAATCAAATTCAGGACAGAGAAACGTATGTGAGTGCAGGTCGGTAATCAGAAGGCTATGTCTAATTTGGCCCGTAATAAATGCTGTGAAAAACACATTTATTGTTCATCAAAAGAGGAAAAAATACAGTAGAGAGATGAGAGTTGGGATAAAAGGATTGTTAGACAGCAGGTGAAAGGCGGAATATTAAAAGGTGTGGTGTACCCTTCTAATAAATGAACTATAAAGGTGAGCGATGAAAAGAAAGTCAGCTATTTTGAAACTAAAGAGGCGCGACAGGCTGAACAAAGAGCCTGAGGGGATTCTTTTCCCCCGTTTGATTTTTTAATATGTTACGTTTGACGCTGCAAGTAATTATTTTCTTCCAGGAGCTATAATGAAATCTTTTTGTGTGCATAGAGCCACCTGCATTATTCATAAGTTTAATATACAGTATAAAGCAATACAGAGTGGAAAAGTCTAGAAAGTGACCCACATCCTCGACGGCCAACATGGCTCGCAACACGATAACGCGATCATATGAGGCTAATGCGAAGCTCCTGCTGATGTTCCCGGCACCCCGAGCGAGGAGCGCTCGCCCCGGCGCCGTGGCCTCAGCGAAGGTCCAGTGCTGATGACGTTCTGATGACCTCCAGCCCAGCTGTGAAGCTCCAGCGCTTCACTTTCTTTCATGCTGTGCCTAATGACCTGGGCGTTTTTACTCGTCCTTTACTCAGGGGGACGACGGGAGAATAGGGGCGACACTGCTGCGCGTAGACATAAAGACAACCAACAGTAATGTCTGAGATGCTGCTATTTCCTCATGAGACCCTCAGATTGGGCCGAGGGTACAATGGCTCGGAGAGATGCAGCTGCGAGAAGTGCAGCTTGGATGCCAAGAGGGTCACAGCAAGATCTTAACTTGTGTTTCTGCGGATCATTAATTGATTCTCCATGTATTTGTTTTATCTGGAGATACACCGATACTAATACTGTAGTCTGCCATGTTGCCAGTTAATAGATGACATGGAGTGACGTGATCTGAAAGTATTCGCGCATCAACTCACGCATACTCTTGCGAGATGCCAGGAGCCTATCCTGGACAGGGTGCGAGTCCATTGCAGGGCACAAGAACACATACACACTCACTCCCACACTGTTGGCACGCATGTAGAAACACACACAGACACGAGGCAGGACTCAAACCCTGGATCCTGGAGATGCGTAGCCACAGCGTTAACCACTACGCCTAAGTACCAAAAACATGTATTCCTACTTGACCAGAATTATGCATCAATTGCTTTGACACTTTTGCACAAAGCTTCAGGACCAGGCCTGAATATTCAAGCGTGAGCGAGCTCGTGATAAATCCCTTTCAGTAAAACTGAAAATCATCTTAGGAGAGCTGGAAGACTCCGTGTGGTGCTCGGGCCATGGTGTCAGGTGGAGAGAAAAATGAAGAAGTTCTCTTCCATCTGCTTGTTTATTTCCATAACCTAGCCGCTAATTCTCGTCCTGGATGGCATCGCACCGATGGCCTGGTTGTCTCGTTGGGTAATCGACTTTAATGTGCCAATCTGGCCGGACAACCTGGACTTGGAGTTTGTGTTTGCGAAACACAATCCACAACACCGCTCTTCAGCACTGTCTTTATGAGACCATTATTCTGGCCGAACCCTTTTTTTACCATCTCCTCTACAAAAGGAAGACAGTGGACTATTGTGATTTGAGCTGGAACAGGTTTACCTTTTATGCTTGATGGACTTTAAGGAAACTTGATTTGATGTTATCAGAAGGTAAATTACAAGGGTGTGCTGGCTGGGATGTGGAAAGCAAGTGTCCTCTCGCTGCCTCTCTTTCTTTCTTTCCTTCTTTAGAATATCATTAGACACGCTTGCCTTGTTGTTATGGTGTTATGGCAGAACTCTGGTACTGAACGTATCCAGTGCTTAGGAATTGCGGGGGGTGGGGGGGTGGGGGGGAGTTTAGAGATGGACATTTAAGGTCCCAGACGCCCAGAGTGACGTAATAAGCTCCTACGACGGATCACTGTGTTGGGACCCCAGTGACCAGGTGGTAGCCTGAGAGTGATGGAAATGGCTTGGAGACAAGTGCGGAGTGGTATAAAAAAAATAGATTCCCTTTCCCAGACAGACAGACAGACAGACAGACAGACGGCATTCTGGCAGCTTGCCAAGGTGACCGGAGTGTTCATCAGCCACCCACAAAAAAAATCCCTACACCTCTCAGCATCCAACTCTGGCTCTCGTCTTTAGCTGGCACCCGAACTGCCAGGGCATCACATGACATCTCAGGCTCTTGACCTCCACCCTGGGGAAAATGAAGGAGAGAAAAGGAAGGCTAGAGAGAAAGTGAGCTAGCACTAGCTCAGACGGTAATGACGCCCGCTCTTACCCCTCTAATGGCACTATTTGAAATCACTTCAATTGCGTGCTTTATTCTCCTCGACCACAGGCCGGGATTGAATTTCCTGGCTGTATCACAATGTGCTGCGCTGGACAAGATTGAAATGCGAGCGAGCGAGCGAGTGAGTGAGCGAGTGAGGGCGAGTGTATATACATTTACCCCCCATGCCTGCGGCTTTAATGGCACCATATGTTAGTGAGAAGAAGTGACAGGCAGAAGTGGGGTCTGAACCCGAGCCAATTTTCCTTCAGACTTCATCCTGTCTGCCGCTCTACTGGACTGAGGCAGAGAATATGCTGTGTACACCAACCACAAAGTAGAAGACGCTAACCACAATTAACACAATTTTTTTTTTTTTTAAATGCATGACTACGAAGAAAGATCCAGATCAGGTTTAGACACCTTGGGTATGCGACTTTATTATTTCTGCGAACCTTTTGTGAGAAAATCTCTTTTCCCACCGTTACGAGAACTCACGCTAACAAAAACAGACCGTGACATGGAGAACAATAGAGGAACATGCCTAAAGTCATGTCAAGTGCTTGAGTAGACACGATCTGTACACAAGCAGCGACAAAAAAAT
>JAAGKR010002232.1:24711-93015 GCA_011419295.1 Clarias macrocephalus
GTTTGTCAATACACTTCCCTCCACTGGTCAAGCACACACACACACACACACACACACACACACACACACACACACACACACACACACACACACACACACACACAAGCGACTGTCACTGTGTGCCCGTACACAGCGAGTAATTTCCCCTCGACGCTTCTCTGACAGATTGCTCCTCTGCAAGTCAGCGGCGAGCAGCAGCCCGAGCCGCTCTTCCAGGCCCGATGCCTCTCTTCATTAAGGCCCACTCAGGGCTCGGGATGAGCCGGGTTCGAGCCAGGAAACAATGCCTCCATCCCGAGGTGTCCGATACCTTATTAATACTGACACCTCTCACCCCGGGGTGGATATTGTGCTCGGCTTGTAGAGCGGCCTAAAAGAAATTATCCTAATTCTACAAAAGAATTCCATTTGATTTTTTGTCTCTTCCGGATTGGCATTTAATTTGCCCGAGCGCAGCATCACCTTTTCTTCAATTGCTTGAGTTGAAAAAACAATTTCCTTAAAGCCATTCTCTGCCTGATATCTGCCTCGTTTCGCCCGAGCGGTTAGGCTCCAAACAAATCCAGAGTGAACTTTTATTTAGTTATTTATTTATTTATTTATTTTTGTAAGAGGCCTGTTTTTTATCATTGGAAGCAGACTCCTGGGTTTAAGCAGTTTTAAAGTAAGCATCATCGGATAAAGCGGAACATCTGCGTCCTCCCTGTAGGGTATTACAGAGGGCACAAACAAGTCAAATGACGGCTTTCTGTCTTCTTCTTCTCCAAATGATACAGTCATGTGACATATGGAAATCGATTTATGATCATTTACAGTTAACGTAACTGACTTCAAGTGTAAGCAATAACTCTGGAGCTCCTAAAACCCACTGAGTAAGAGCTTCTTTCATGATTTTTTAATCAGTACATTTACATGACATTTTTTTTATTTTGACTAAACCTGGACTGAATCGAGCTTTGAATCGAAAGTCAAAGGGAGTCGAGTCATAATCTGGTTGGAGTCGAGCTATTCTTGCACATATACTGTATATCTCAATCTGACACAGGAATCAGTCTAGACGCTCTGCACATGCTCCGTAATTCCCACCCCTGGGTCTTGACCACGAAGTTGAACAAAAAATGAGTAACAGCAGAAGAAGCTGCTAACAATATGGTGGTGTCGTCGGCCTTCAGATAACACCATAACCACGAGGAATAGCGCACATCTCATTGTGCAAAAGGTACAGCCTGCGTTAAACTGTAAAGTTGTCCACATTTTCATGGCGCAACATAACACCAGTTTGCCGCTAGCTTGTTTGTTGGGTGTTTTGGTCTGTGATGTAATACGTCATACTAGCAAGTAATGTCACTAACTTGCTAGCATTACATCACTTACCTGTGAAGAAATATTTCACCCGGGAATACAATACTGAAAGGGGGCATATCGCCCCCTATTGTAGCGGAGGCAGACATACTTTAGTCAATCAGTCGATTCCGCTGCACTGTGAAAAAAATCTTAGCTTCTTAGCAAGCGAAATATTTTTGCATCTAACCAAATTGTCTATAATTCCTTAAAATAAGTTTACAACAAACCAAATACGGTCAAATGTTACTAAAATTATAAGCAAACATTTATTGGTCTAACAGCAGATAAATGTGCTTCTTTCGAGAAATACATTTCAATAAAACCAAACAGGACAAGAACTTTTCATTTACAGATTTAGGTGACGAGTGAGACGGCATTGATGATGGAATGTGAACATGTTCACTTCATTTGGGCAAAGATACATAGAGATAAGGGAAAGGCACCATCCTCAGCAGGAAGCAGAACAGCATTGTGGGTAATGTAGACAAACGTCTGACCAAGATGTACAGTAAGAGAAAGAGTTTAATAGCCAAATAGATGTTCGATATTGTTCAGGGTGTTTTTTTTTTTTACTTTAATGTGTTGCACAGGAAGTGGTTGAAAACAGGAAACCGGGTGTTATCTTTTGTTTGGATGCTGATGTCTCCGTGTTCCGGATGCGAGAAGAGAGCTGAGGCCAGCTGCCACGGCCAGCGAGTGAAGCACTGTTGACTTTGAGTTCTAGAAATGAGAGTGAACAGCTGTTGGGGTTATTGAGGAGGAGAAGAGATGTGTGTGTGTTTGTGTATGTGTGTGTGTGTGTGTGCTTGTGTGTGTATGATTCGCTCTAGAGAGATAGCCAGAAGCAGAGAGGCGCTGGGAGGCCAGCGCTGAGGCTGTAATGGGATGGAAAGATGGGCATCTGGATAGATGGGGTTGTTGAAAAGGGGGCCAGATGGACAGACATGCGGGTAAACAGAGAAAAGGAGAGGCAGGGAGGAGAAAGAAGTGAGAGAGGTGTGTGGAGAAAAAAAAAACATGAATAAGGAAATAATGTATGGGCGTGTGAGCGTTATCGGACATTTTGGCCATTGTCATCCAGTAGGGTAGAGATTAGGAGCATAGAGGGGAAGGGAGCGAGGCGGAAAGGGTGGATGAGTGAGGAAGGGCTGAGCAGGAGGGGAGATGTGGGAGCAGGTTGGTTGCCAGCAGATAAAACAGATGTTGGGCCATACTGGAAAGTGCTGGCGCAGTGCACCAGAGCACGGCCGCCTCTCCTCATGACATCTGGGCCAGCCTGGGTCTCCCTCCCCCCCCCCCCCCCGTCCCCTGGGCACCGAGCCTCGACAAGCCTTGTGGCAAACGAGCACGGAGTTCCTGCCCATCTACCCTGGCACTGCCATGAAGCACGAACTTGGGTGTTGATTTGTAGTGCGCCTGAAACTCTCAGGTATACTGTGTAGTACTACACTCTATACTATACTTACGAAGAGCACATATTCAGGAATTTATGTAACTCCAAATATCTTTTTTTGGAAGGAGTCTCCAGTGTTAGTGTTTCTTTCTTTCTTTCTTTCTTTCTTTCTTTCTTTCTTTCATTCTTTCTTAACTGGCTAACTGGCGTTCCCTAATTGCACGTAGTGTATGTGTGTGCCCACCCCCGTGACCTAAGTCTACTGGGACAAACTACAGGCCTGCTGCCACCACGTACTGAACAGAGCTTAAGGGATATAAAAGATAAATGAATGAATTAATTGCTGAGGTATGAAAGGAATACAAAACGTGGCAATGAACTTCATGCTACTGTACATCATTAATTATTTTCCTACAACAAAATGCCCTAGTGTTTTTTATTAATTAAGCAGAAAAAGGCGGAGAAAGTAAACTAACCCCAGTGCTAATTTCCCAAACATGAGTTGCAAAGTTTATAAAATCTCTTTATTATTATTATTATTATTGAAAATCTTTTTTGTCCTGGTTAAATCCACAAAATTTCAGAGCATCTGTTTAGAACAAATCTGCGTCTCTTGTTTCTGTTGCCTTTGCTGGCTAAAGCCTGTGTTAGCTTTGCGGGTTGCATGACGTAAACCGAACACGTGTGGCGTCTTATACAGTTTTGCTTGCCTCTGTGTTGTGAAAGCTGCACATTAAAGCAAAGCCCTTTGAGGTTTAAACGTGAAAGTGTGTCGACGTGTCGAGCGGTGTCGCTGGTGCTGGGTGGAGGTGGGTGTAATCTATGGATAATGTTGTGGCAAGCAATGCGAGTGCAGCTGCTCGTTTAACCCCTGTGCTCTCTAGAGGGGTTGCTTTTAATTACCAGAGGCTAACAGGCTGACCTTGGGGCAGCCCTTGGCCATTTGCATTCCATCGGTTTGAGAGAAGAGGTGTGTGTGTGTCTGTGTGTGTGTGTGTGTGTGTGTGTTGCCGGAGGTGTAACGACTTCAGCAGGTGAGGTGAGTGAATTGCAAAGCTCCATTTCCCAAGTCCTGCTCTCTGTCTAAATAAGCGGTAGAGCACAAAATCATTTAATGCTCAAGTGGACAAAGGTATTACCCGAGTCGCTGGTGTGGATCGAGACATTTCTCCACAGGCCTTGCTGAAAGTCAGCATCCTGTTTCCCTCAAGCTCTCAGAATCAGCACACGGTGTAATAGGTCTCTGCTCTACTGCAGGACTGGATGCATGACTCAGCATCACTGCATGAACGCTTGACGCAAGTCTTCTGTCTCTGACATGATGCGGCGGATAGATATAGCAGGATCTGCTAGAGAAGAGACAGGGCTGTACCTCTGAAACGTTTGAGCTCCTGCTAACGAAGGAGCTGAAACGATGGGCTTTGAAGAGCAGAAGTGCAGCTGTTCATTTTTTAAAATAAGTTAATTAAAAGTCTTAATGGTCTCTAAAATATGTCTCTTAGTATTCCATTTGAAATGCGCAGACATCTCTCTGTCTGTAGCTTTAAATGCTAATGAGAGCCTTGTCCTCGTCTTAGTGCCCCTTTGTGGAAGTCCTTTTTTCTAGCCAATCAGAATGCAAGAAACAGGACGTGGTGACCAGGAAGCAAACAGGGAAGGGAGTATGCAAATTGCTTCCCCTCCCTCTTTTATTGCCTAGTGACGAGTTCAAGTACTGCACAAAAGTGGAAAAAGAAAAAAAAAAAAGGCGATGATTTTTGGAGACCCGTGCCAACATTGAAAAATGCTCAAAAAGTTAATTTTGCACAATTGTTGCAGTTAAAAGCTCAATTCTTCGTACCAAACTATAGAATGAAATATATTTTGGTTTGGCTGGAAAATATGTGAGCAGAAAAATGACCTAATATATCTAAATCCGAAGTCCTGAGTGCAGGGAGGAGGTTGCCCCCACCAGATTCAGTCGATCAGGAGCACTGTTGATACCAAATTGAATTGCAACAAATTCTTGCTAAAGGGTTCTTTGGTTGTTAAAGATTCTATCCTGCTTTCTAAAGAGTTTCTTCTGTGAGTGAAACGCTCTGTCTTTTACAGTTCCTCTTCCAAGGAGAAACTTTACGGTGCTACTGAATACTAAGGAAACTTCTTATTCAGGAAGCACTTTATCCTGGACAGGTGGCCCATCCGAGGAACAGGAAGTATGGCGTGGGGTCCATCTCAGGGCAAGGGCATTTGCATACCCAAGTCACATGACAAGTCTGAGGCTTACTGTATGTTCATGTCGAGGACTCGAGTCCTACATCACGTCTTATGATCTGTAGAAATTATCATCATGATTTCTGAATCACATTACAGTAGCGTAAGCATTCTAACCTTACCCCATATCAAGTTTCCTTGTAGCTGAATTAAAATATTACGTTTTGCTTTGATAGTAATGAAATAACGAAGCAAACAGGATTGGTAGAGTGTAGCGATATTTAAGGAGGCGGTGGAATTGATCGTTCTCAGTGCGGGTGTGCTGTGCACCAGTGGCATCAAGCCAATCTTGGCTGCCTGCTGCCCATTTCTCTTCTGACCATTGACTTTCAGCATGACCCTCATTACCATCGGGCCCTTCTGCCCCTGCCCCAGACCTACTACTGTCCTTCATCCAAAACTAGATGTGTCCTGGCATGCTAACCAATTTCTCACCTTCACTCTCTCACTCTCTTTAATGTGGCAGATCTCATTTGAAAGCAAAAAAATCCAATTACTGAGCAACAATAAAGTTCTTGCCCTGAGATCAGGCTCCAGTCTGATTTGGATGGGGGCAGCATCTCCATCCACGTTGCTAGAAACAGACGGATGACTTCCTTCCATGTATTCATCCATGATAAAAAATTGAATCACATGAAAAACGGTACAGTCTTGTGTTTGGGCACTTCAGTCAGGATTCAGTCAAATGTCGATTGTGTTTGTGACTCTAACGCACAATGGCTGTTCTATTTATGTAGCTCGGTAAGGCTGTACTATGACAGTGTGAACCTAATCAGCCTGCCATTTCCTGTGCCTATGTGCTGTCACTTACCCTAGCTTCACAGCAGAAGAATGACCCCTTTTGTGTACCCCTCGTGTGCAAGTGTTTAACTTCGAGCGGCCGCGAGCGTTTTTGTGTTTATATCTTCTGATACACAGTGGACACAAAGAGCTTTGTCCAGGCCTGAGTTTTTCTGTCTGACTAGCCGAGGTGGGGCACAAGCCACTAATGCTCATGCCCCCTTTTTTTTTTTTTCCAATTCAGACAAATGGAGTCCTTATGCTGCTTGCTGACAAGAGGAAATGAGTGCAGAGAGAGCAGACGTGCAGGCTTATATGCGCTCTTTTTTCCATGTTAAGTGGCTGAATGACACTAAGAACAACAGACCCTTTAGATGCTGGAGAGAAAAAAAAAACTTGGTCGTAGTCGTTTCTCTTAAATGCAAGCCAGACGAAAATTTTATGTGTCAGGTTGTAGAGACCATGAGCTATTTAGTCTGACCCCTGCTACTTACGTGTGGAGACAAAAGCCAATTTAAACACTTACCTGCTTGCTAATCAATACTAGCCTCTGGGCTTACAGACGTGCATCCTGGATTTTCTCTCAGCAGAGCATGGAACAAAGGCAAATTATTCACACACTCTTGTTAATACTACAACACACACATGAACCGTTTTGTTCATGTCTCTGTTTTGCTAAGACTTCGATTCAGAAACATGACTACAACGCGGCTAGTTTTCATCCCTCATCCCTCCGTTAGTGTTGGAGGAGCAAAATACAAACCGTACTCAACGTGATACGGCAGACGATCCGAAATATAAACTGCTCCAATGCACATTCCCAAAACTGTACCCTGACTAAAACATTCTGAGGTTTAACAGCCCATAGCTCGTCTGTTTAATTTGTCCCAAAACTGAAACGTTACTCATGCCAGGCTGGGAGTTTGAGCCAAGGAAAATAATAAGAGTGGTAAGAATTTGCTTTGTCTGGATTCCTGTCTTAATGAAAGCCTTTGATATTATGTGTCATGGAAACTTAACTGCAGTGAGTTTGGGAAAATGGGACATGGGTGATGGCTTAGGTGTCTAAATTGTGATGTAGAATCGGTACCTAAGAGAGCAGAAAAAAAGTTTTATGGAGGGAAGTAAATCACCAGAGACATCAGATTGTAGTTTCCTTCAGGCTGCAAACCTGATAAATAGACCGAAAAACAGACCAAAACAGGATCTCCAAGTGTGGTTTTGCAGGGCGTCTATCTATCTTAGAGCATTAGCAGAGATTCTGGGCCAGGATGGGGAAAAAAAAGACAGAAGACATAAAAGAAAAGAACGACAGAGGAAAGGAGAGAGAGCTAGAGTGCTAGAGCGCGGGGGAGAACAGGGTTTTGAATGGTGGTTGGCTTGGGACGTTAACGCCTTGTGGCTTTTTTTTTCTTTTCCCTCTCTTCTCGCAGCAACTGTACGCCGCCCAGCTGGCCAGCATGCAGCTCTCTCCAGGAGCCAAGATGGCGCCACTGCCCCAGCCACCTAATTCTGCAGCGCCACTTTCACCTGGGCCCAAAAGTGAGAAGAGGTCCTCTAGCCCACTGGGCCAAGTCAAGGTACAACCCTTTTGAGTGATCATAATCGAATAAAAAAGATTGTGGAATTAGGATATGAATAAAATGGTGAATTGCAGTAGAGATCGAATCAGCACCATGGTATCGTGATTGCATCGTATCGGCTGATCCCTGGTCATTCCCATCCTTATGAACTTACATTGTGGACCTGGAACATTAAGTAGCACGTGAACTCCGACCATGCGGCATTGATATTGGATAGCCTGTGTAAATGATACCGACTGCGTCATGGTTTACCTGAAGCGAGCGCCAGACTAGTGTTTTCACTGAGACCAGGGATTGGTTCCCACTTTTCCCATAAACATTTTGACATCTTGGTGAAAGTGGCAAGGACCTTGTGTATAAATGACCTCCCATTTATCTGCTGATCTGTGAGCTCGCAATCCACTAGTCTATTAGGCAAACAAAAATATTTAAAGCTCAAATGGATATCCCCTGTCTGGCTCTGAAAGTGTGAACAGGGACACATTTACTGTAAGTGGGACCCGGAGTGGTGCTTGACCTGAGGCTGTTTTTGAATCTGCGTTCTTAAATCAGCCATGGATACTAGCGTACAGAACAGCTCTTTAAGATTGAAAGTCTTTTTGTGTAGGATGTAAAAAAAAAAATCAGAGTCATGACCAGTGTTTCGCATTTAGTATTGAAAGAAGGTACGTACATAAAAAAACTCATAAAAAGGAGTCTTACGGTAGCGTTAGCTTAGCGAACAGTACAATGTCGCTATCAATCTGGCTTGACTTTTACAAGGCTCTCGATCCCTCATGCAGAACTGTGTGGACGAGGTTGCTATGGCTCTGTGTGCACACGGAGAATATTTTTTAGGTA
Organism: Clarias macrocephalus; assembly: GCA_011419295.1. NCBI lineage: Eukaryota > Metazoa > Chordata > Actinopteri > Siluriformes > Clariidae > Clarias > Clarias macrocephalus. The sequence continues at coordinate 32,905 of JAAGKR010002232.1, forward strand.
CATGTGGTTTCTCCTCACAAAATTTGGCAGCAATGAGAAAAAAAAAGAAGAAAAAAAAAAGATCCCTAAATCCTGTAGTGTGGTCCAAGCCAAAAGAGATTACATCAAAGGCATAAAAGATTCATCAAGCACAAATCGATAAGCAAAGATTTCTATGAATAAGGACGTGATTTGGTGACCGCTTTCTTTAGATGGGGGAAAAAAAAGACAAAACCCAACCCGATTCATCTTCGTACTGATCCATCATCAGGCCTTCCCTCCCCTCTTACAGTCCACTGCGGTAACTCAAAACACATGCGCATTTGGAAACGTTTAGTTAAATATCACAATAGAGCCGGAATAAATCAGTGATACGAGGAGATCTTCTTCAGCACGGTCGGTTAATGACGGGATTCGGGGACGCTCTCTGTAGCATGAATACACCCCTCCATCTTTTATCTCAGGAACATGACGTAAAACATTTGTCTTCATTCAGCCCCATTTGTTTAGCTGACACTTGTTACATGAACCATGTAATCTTTGTAATTACGACTTTGATCGACTATACAGCCAGCGTTTAGCTCTGCTAGGGCCATATGCAGAGATGCTGTGCTTAATTAGCTGGCAATCTGTTTTGTTTGACTATTTAATGTGTAATTGAATGACAAACTGTAATTGGCAGTCAGATTTCCAAGAAGCTCCAGGCAGTGTTCATTACGTGGTCCATCTGTTTGGACAGTGCCCGTCTTTGCCAAAAAAAAAAAAAGCCGCAAATTTTTAAGCACTAGAAGTTCTCTTTAACGTGGCATGGAAACACAGGTAAGCGGACAAAAAAGTGCACCTTAGAGAATCCCACCACGGCTTAATTAGCTTGAACAAAACCCAGCCTCGAGACACACAGGAGCTTCAGCATGGCACGGAGCCTAGCGGTGAATGCTCAGCCTGGCTCTTAGGCAGAGTCAGGCTAATTAATTGTCCTGATATCTCTTTGTTTGTCCTTAATATTATTTTTTTTCATGTTTGCAGGAGGAGGGAACGCAGCCCTTAAACCTCTCGGCCCGGCCTAAGACAGCTGAGCCGGTGAAATCCCCCATGTCCCCGACACACAGCCTGTTCCCGGGCAGCAAGAACAGTCCGAACAGCCAGCCCAAGAGTGGAGGCATCCCAAGTCCGCTCGGTTTGGGTCGAGGTTCATCTCTTGGTAAGGTTTTTCTTAATGAGCGCGTTCATATACCCCCACTACTGAAACTACTGACCAATGACAACTGAGAATTAAGTTAACTTTTGCACAGTAATGCATATTTCATTAAATTGCATTGATTTGGTAATAATGGTGCTATTTGTCTGATAAGCCTGTTTTTCTTCTTTCCTGACGTTTTTTACAATTTCTAACTCCAGTCCAGTGCACTGCCGTGATCCTTCCTGTCATATCACACCCAACTGCGGCTCGTTCATCCCCGTGCACACTGCTCTATTTACACAACCACATCCCCTTAATCTTCCTCAAACCTTGGCATTACAGCCACCCTGGCGTGCTGGATCCAGGCGCTGACAATTACTCGTTTCAAAGCTCTCGGTTCACCTCTCATATTAAGCGCTTGTTTTTTGCGGAAGTTACAACCGACTTTTTTGCTAAAAACACTCTTTCATTAAAAGCGAGACCGCGCTGGTCGACTCGATTCATTTCCCTTCTTTCCATGGACCGGGTCTTTAAACACAGACTTGCCGTTTGTTTTTTGTTCTATTTCCGAGTTTTAACTGCCTCACCCAGCCTCACCTCACTTTGATCCACTAATTACAGAAAGACATCACACACCAAGATTGCTGCCTACCCACCCCCTCCTCCACACACACACACACACGAAGAGCTGATAACCAGACCTCCCAGAGTGTCATTTTTTTTTTTTTTTGTTACTTCTATCTAACGGCATTTGCTGTCGTCTGTCTTTACGTCCTCCAGATATCTTGTCTAACCTGAACTCCACGGCACTATTTGGAGACCAGGATGCTGTGATGAAGGCCATCCAGGAGGCGAGGAAGATGAGGGAGCAGATCCAACGTGAGCAGCTGCAGCACCACCAACAGGGCATGGAGGCCAAACTCTCGGCTCTCACAGGCCTCGGTCTGCCCAATTGCAGGGCCGACAAGGTGAGTACTCGTCACTCCGTCACTGTGACGGGACAGGCGTCCTGTTCCCAATTCCAGATTTATTAAACGCTCACTTGTCCTTTACTCAAGTGTCGTTTGGAGTGTGTTTCTTAAAAGTGTGAGAAAGAAACCTGGAGAGGAACCAGTGTCTGTATGATTACAGGAACAGCAGGTATAAAGAGAGTCCTCTTCTGTCTTGTTAAAATGATCTACTTTTAAAGATTTCTTCAAAAAAAAAAAAATGTCTGATATGAGTCCAGGAGCCTTCATGTGATTGACATTGGCATGGTCAGCGGGGCATGTTATGGACACTGGCATGGCCGTATGTTTATTTGGTTCGTTCGAGGGACGTTTCGGATCCTCCAGCGCTGCCCCCTGAGCAGGTCCAAACCGTGAAGTCCCGGCCCAATTAAAGGCGACGGACCCCTGGTGTGGAACAGTCCCGCTTTGTACGGTGACTCCAAGGGATTCCGTTTAAAAATATCTTCAATCAATGAGTCAATCGAGAGTTTTAAAAAATCCTTGCCTGCTCCCGTTTGATGGATGCCACGTTGCCAGTTGGCCGCGGTAAGCAGGCGGTATCTGGGAGTGGAGCGCCATTAATATTTAAAATGTTTTAGTGCCTAATTACTTTCAACTAACATGCTAAACTAGGTCAATGTATATGTAAGAAAATCGGAGGAGCTAGAACTTTGAAGGACCGGGTGGTGTGGCATCAGGCAGAGGCTAAAGCGTGTCCTCAAAACCAGGCATGACTGTAAGATATCTAACCGAAAGCCTCCAATCTGAATCCCAGATAATACCAAATAAAGCTAAAATCTCCTGTAGAGCTTTTAGAGAATTCCCAGGATTAAGAATACCATTTACTTCATTGTTGCTGTTTTTTCGTGTGCAATTTTCTTCTTTCTCAAACACAATGCTCAGGGTGTATACAGACGGCATTATGAGAGGAGGTTTTTGTGGAACTAGCACTTAAGCTTGTTATTCTTCTCGGGCTTTTGTTAGTGCTGGATACGGTATGTGAGCGCGTAGTCGCTACCTGCGTCTTTATCTCTCTCTCTCCTTTTTTTTTTTTTTTTTTAAACCATCCTCAGTCGTGAGTTATTCACCCTGCTTGCTGATGTCTGGGGTTAGCTCATGGTCAGCCAAGCTGAGGAATATGCTGCGACACGACGCGAACGCCGTGCTTTTTAAACAATAGCTGAAAAGCTACGCTTGTCAACAGGCAGTACACACCTGTCTGTATTGTTCCGGCCAGGTAGAGCTTGGCGCGTGTTTTTTTTCTCTCTCTCTCCCTGTTGCTCTTTTGTCTGGGTTTGACTTTGTTTTCCACGCCACATTCTGCATCCATTCATCTGCGTGTTTGTGCGCTGAGCTCAGGAAAGCTCTGTGTTTTTCTAAGCGGCTAAGAGGAGGCGGCTAGCTCGTCACTCCTCACCTCTGGTCCCTGCCCCGCAGTCATCTTTAAGGCCTCCTGTGCTCTAGAAAAAAGACATTAAGGTAGCAGTGAGATTTGATGTGCTTTCACTGGGGAACTTTGATGTGAGGGCAGGGTAATTCTAGGAAGCCCTTTGGCATCTTTCAGCGTGCACAAAGGAAGTGACAAGAAATGATAATTAGTTTCCACAGGTAACAGATCATCGCAAAAAAAGATGTATTTGAAGTCGTCGTTTCTGCAGTTTGTTTTATGGTGCGTTTTGTGCCAACGGGCCAATAAAAGCAAATGGCGTTGGTTTGTTTGTACTTTTCTTCTGAAGCCTGAAGTCTGTCTGCATCTGATAATGTAAACAGTGCTCCACCTTGAAGCTCAGGTTTGGGGCTTCGTCACACTTGGGAAATTCATCATAAGTTTATCATTTTGTCCTACAAAGACCACGAGACGATGTCCGCTCACAGCTCACTGACGTCCACACACTGGCAGACGCTCACAATATATCATCTAAACACATAAGTCTTCCCCTACCTGGACCTTGTTCCATATTTCTGCTGACTCTCAGACTAATCCCCTTTCGTGCTCGGACCCCTCCTGTGCCTCTTGTTTTCTGTCCATTTTATAACTACAGATTTAATAGTGTTAAAAAATGGGGATATTTCCCTTTTTGTATTATTATTATTTTTTTTTTTTTCATCTAAACCCTGATCGATTTATAACTTTATCACTCTTTGGCCTTCATGATGTGCTTTCTAACAGACTCGGGGGGGCCTTTATTTTTCACTTTAATTGCGCACAGCTGAACTCCATTTAGCTAATCATGTGACATCTTGTGGCAACCGGTTTCTCCAGACCTAATTCGTACGTTTCACAGCAACAGGAACGAATAATTTGTAAATAATTTTGCAAACTCTTTTGATTTTTTTTTTCTCTTCCTTCCATTTCAGGATTATGAGATATTTTTTTGTGTAGATTCATGGCACTTTATAAACCGTATTTAAGCCCATGCTTTCTGATAGGAGTGATGCAAGAGTGTAAACTCAGCGTGTTCTTTATAGCTGTAGTCAGAAGTGTGTGTAAGCCACGATTACAGCACAGGCTGGCAGCAGCACACTGGGATAATACATAATCATAAACAGTAACACGGGCAAGGGACGATGGAACAGGAACACACTGCTCACGCCAGAAAAATACGGTTTTGGCCTTTAGCTTTGATTACGGCACACGTTTGCCATAGAATTGTTTCAGCAACTTTATACAACGTCACAAGTTTATTTCCATCCAGAGTTACTACGTACAGTCAAAAGTATTCATACACATTGAACTTTTCCACATTTTGTCACATTACAACCACAAACGTAAAAGGATTTTGCTGGGATTTTATGTGACAGACCAACACAAAGTGACGCATCATTGTGAAGTGGAAGGAAAATCATTCATGATTTTAAAAACTTTTTACAAATAAAAAAATAAAAGTGTGGTGTGCATTTGTAATCGGTCCCTTCACTCTGATACCCCGAACCGCAATCCAGTGGAACCGATTGTTCTGTGAAGCCTTCAGAGGTTTGTTAGAGAACATTCGTGAACAAGCAGCATCATGAAGCCCAAGGAAGACGGCAGACAGGTCAGGGATAAATGTGTGGAGAACAGGGTTAGGTTTGAGTGGCAAGAAGAAAGCCAGTGTTGAAAGAAAGCCATAATAAGTCCTGTTTGCACTTCCACATGGCTTGTCTACTGACCAGTTTATTCATGATGCCGGCGGTTCACCAGGCGTTTAAGTCGTCTCCGTTTATGATTTTATTCCGACTGCATTGTGTCTATGGAGTCGAGGGTTCAGCGCATCCTTCCAGGCAGTCAGACGGTTCTGATCTTTCAAAACTCCTTAGTTGTTTTCTTTGCTCGACACGGGACAATAATCTGACTCTTCTGAAATGCAAACACCTATTTGCCAAAAACTCGGCATACATCTTGCGCTACAGTTGTTTAAGAACGAGTCGCTATTAATCAGTGCAGCCGTTACCCAGCGCAAGTATTCGCTCATTTAAATCCAAACGATTTATTGATTTATTTGATGAAAAACAGGAACAGCCGAACTTGACAGATAGACAAATAAATAGAAGACAGGTGAACACAATGGGATAACTAGACAACGACATGAACCAAAAACACATGACGGGGATTCCAAAGAAAACGGCATCGGGAATCAGGGAATATTTAAAGAAGCTGCTCTTATTTGAATAAGACACGGCGGAGGGAAGCGTCGTCAGCCGGCACGTGGGGATCTCACGACACGCAGCGCTGGGAAGAAAAGGCGCTCAGTTAAAAGCCTTTTCTTTGCTCAGTTTCAGAATATTAATATTTCAGCTCTGTATCGTACCTGACATAAATACTGGATGCCGCTTTAATAGCTGCCTCCTTGTCGACTGTTTGGGAGTTTATCATGGTGAAAGCTCGCCCGGACGATTCTGGAAAGGTAAGGTAAAATGGGATTAAGGAGAGGTTAAAATCATCTACTGGGGCTGTTGGAGGGGGATATTAAATATTGATTTATCCCGGTGTAACGACCGAGCCAGAGAGTGGGGCTAAGTGCTGCTTACAAATGGATCAATTCATCTTTTAATACAAAGTGTGTCCGAGGAGCACAATGAGGACGGGCTTCATCCTTCTTTCCTCTCTCCTTCTCTGTCTCTCCGTCTCCGTCTTTTATCCTCCGTCATCTTTTTTTCTTCTCCCCACCCTTTCTTTTTCTCTTATTTTCATCTCTTGTCATGTGTCTTTCTCCCAGCGTTGTCCCTTTGCACTGGCTTTTATCTAACTCTTGTCCTGAAGGTGCTTGTGTAAAATATTCATGCTTTAGTCACCCTTTATTTTTTCTCTTCCCTTTTCCCTTCAGAGAGAGAGAGAGAGAAAAGCTTTTATAAACACGGCTGATTTTTTGTTTTCTCAAATATTTCTTAAAATGGAGCATTGTCTGAAGAGAGCTGTTAGGGCTCTTTATTATTTATCTTGCTTTTATCAGAAATGTTTTTTGGGTTTTTTTCCCCCCCATTTTTTAAAAGATTTCCATCCCAAGTAGAACCTCTTCCAGTTTCCCGAGGAGCGAAAGTAAAAGTCTTAAGCCCTCCGCAGCCTGGTGTATTTTGGAAACTTCGCCATTTCCATTGCTAATCAAGCCGTTTCTGAGAGTCGATGCTATACAGGACGGCATATGCTAAAGGAACTAAAATGTATTCCTCTGCTGACGCTTTCCAAACTGTAATCAGAAAGGTGAAAGGCCAGTGTATTAACCTATTGAGCGTCTGCAGCTTCCAGCCTCTTCCTCTCCTCTGCATTATTGATGAGCTGGAACATTCACTGTCCTTCTTTCCCAGAGCAGAGGGCCCTTGAACAGTTAAAAATGGAGCTCCTCAAAATCTTCTCCAGCTAGCTTTTGGATGCCCGAGCCAATGTGCGCAGCATTTCCCTCTGTGTACATGTGGAGGTCTATTCAGGGCGGCGCTCACAAAGGCCCGAAAGTGTAATCTTCTCTACTCGGCAGCCCTGGAACCAATTTTCTGCTCCTTTTTCTGGAAATTGCCAGTCATGTAGTTTTTTTTTTTTTTTTTTTTTTTGCTACATAAGTAAATCGCGCTATACATGGATTCGGCCATCCAAAATTTCCAAAAATATGATTATATTCAAACCCGGTGCCGGCAAGTGCCTTTGTCCAGCATTGTTGCATTAAGGCTTTTAGATCAGTCGGTGCAAAACCTCAGTTTGGTGATTTTCATCTTCAAGTGCATCCGACTCTCCAGATTTATTGAGCACTGAAATCCTCAAACAGTCCTGGACCGTAACCGGGACCTCCCTCGCTTGTCTGTATGTTCCACAGATTACAAACTAACATGGTTTTTTCTTTTTCTTTCTTTTTTCTAACAAAGCTGTGGGTTTGAGCAGGCACGTGGCCCAGCCTGGGATCGGTTTTTGTCTTTACTGAGATTCGTTTCTTCTGATTTCTACATAAGCAACAGCAGGGCTTCTGTTCAAAAACCTAACAAGCCCCCTGTGCTAACGCTCTGACCACAACAGGCCACGCTAGGGCGATTATACGCCTCCATATTGGGACCAAACCTCTTGTAATGGGTGTAAAAAAAAATTAAAATTCCCCTCTGCATCTGTATTCCTGATCACGAGGTCTCGACGGCCTGGAGTCCTTCTATTATTGTACATAGTTTGTGCGATAAGCGAAGAGAAAACGAGGTCGCTCTTAACAGATCCTTGAACAATTCAGGGTCATTTAAAAAAAAAAAGCCAAAACAAACTCGTAAGAGAATGAAGAGCCTGGAGAGCGGCCTTTCAGCTGGACGGCCGAGAGATAAGACGGATCATTTCCTCGTTGAAAGGTCACATGTTGTGGCTGAAGTTGTTCTGAAGTACACGAGACAAAGTTGTCAGCCTGATTCACAGTTATGTGGAATCTCCTGCTCGACACTGGAAACAAGCTGGAAAGTGAAAGCGCGTGTTGGCGTCACGCCACCGCTGGGGTTTTCTCCCGTTCTCTGACGTGCTGCTACAGTTTTTCTGCACGATTAGAGCGGCGAGCAGCTCCGCTCCGATTCCCTGGCAGGCCACGGGATAAAACTGGATGCTGAAAAAACTTTGCTGGAGGACTGGAGGCCCGCTTTTGTGGAAGAAAAAAGAAAAAGACAGAGAGACCGCATGAAAGCTCACCGCACAAGCACATGTGCTTAAGGCTAGATGAAATGCAGAACGAGTGACTACTGGGAAGCCGTGCAGTTATAAATAACCTCGTGATTGGTTACACGAGGATGGAAAACAGATGAGAGGCTAAAACGGATGGCGAAACGTCGCTATAGGACCACCGCAAGCTTTCAAGAAAGCAGAGAGCTACAACTTGCTGCGTGCGTTCCCTCGGCACTCCTTCACCACGGACCGTACAAAGCTGTCCATTATCCAGGCAATAACATGCGCATTCTCTGCTTTCAGCACCAAGGCAAGGACATGATGTGAACGGATTTGCGCCAAGCTATTACACGCTCTCGTTGTGTGTGTGTGTGTGTGTGTGTGTGTGTGTGTGTGTGTGTGTGTCTTTTTAATCTGCTAAGTCTCATGATATTAGCCCCATGCACCTGGGGGGAAGAATCAAACTAAATGATTAACTCTGCACCTGTAGAGATGTTTTATTCAGATAAAACTCGCTCACTTGAAGTGGAGAGAAAAGAAAGAAAGAAAGAAAGAAAGAAAGAAAGCAAAACACCCAGGGCCATAAGCCCTGAGCCAGGCCTATTTATACCGGGGAAAAGCATCACGTTTATAAGTAGAGGCGAGCCACCAGCACAACACGACTCCTCCTGCACATGTTCTGCGGCCGGCCTGATTAAAGCCCTCGCTACACCGATGACACGGTGCTCCTGGCTCCTTTCCAGATGTTCCCGAAGTTCCAGCTGCCCATTATTTCATCGTACCACCATTTTACTGTAAAAAAAAAAAAAAAGAAAAGAAAAAGAAAACCTTGGAGTGGGGACTGAAGGAGCAGAGATTATTGTGGGTGACTTTTCCACGTTTTTATTTTTTTTTCCACTTGGAGCATGAGGCTACAATTTTAGTTGTGGTGTAGAAACGCTCACTGCAAGCTGAGGGAAATTGGGGAAACGCCAGAGAGGTCGCGGTTAAGCCGGGAGGGGCGCTAAGTGCACCTCGACTTCGTTCTTGTTTCTCTCTTGTTTCTTACGTTTTTGTTGTCGTAATTTTTTATTTTTTCCCCTCCTGCTTGTGTAGTGCACATTATAAATATCCTTTACAGCACAACGCTTACAGACCTTCAGATAAGCAGCGCCTGGCTGGACAGGACCGTCCCTGGATACTGCACATCCTTTATTGCTCCTCAGTCGTAGAGTGATCAGTAAAAATTTAATGACATCATAAAATAATAAAAACGCCATTAATTTATCACAGCGCTTGATGCAGCCGGTAGTAAAGTAAAGATGAGTTAAGTTTGCTGAGTTTTTTTTTTCCGCCCTTCTCTTCAAAAGAAAAAAAAAAACAGAAAAGATGTTGTACATATAAATGAAGTGCAATTTTTCCTAATGCTGTGACATAAATTACAGCAGTGATAACCAATAAGTATATAAAATCCAGTGTGTAAAATTTAATGGAAATGCAGCTTGCTCATGCGGCGCACATTTATCCTGACGCTCGTCTGCACTGTTCTGGGTCGCTCGCTCAGTTGCGCTGGATTTAATGCGTCCTGAACTGACCGCAGACTCGGGGCCGAGTCTCAGTCCGGCTCTCCCTGTTAATTGGAGGACAAAAAGAAAGAAATAAACAAATAAATAAACAAAAACAGAGGTGTGGAAATAAAGACGGAATCCCGCCCGGCTCCCAATCGCTCCCTGTTGACTTGTTCTTTTAATTACATCTCCGTGCGGCGAGGAGAAGCTTTAAAGCGCCGGCGGTTATTAATGAAACTCCGTGAGTGATGGGTCTTGTTCTTTTTCTCTTCTTTTTTCCGTCTCAGGTCCTACAAGATGCTTAATGATCATGAGTTTATAAAAGGCCTTGATTGATCAGAGAGGGCAGCTGAGCACGAGGGAAGGGAAGAAGCGGCTAATTTATTACGCACACCCCCTCCAAGACAACCACACACACACACACACACACACACACACACAGATGCACAAACACTCGCGTTGTCGCAGAACCCTTTTCCAGCGCCAGACCATCCACGGTACATCGCCCGTTCCTCATCCGACTAATCGCACATCCGTCAATTTGTCATCGAGGGCTGCGTGCTCTTTTCATTAAGCGCAATAATGTGGCCTGGTGATGAATACGCTAACGTAGGAGGTTTCACACGGAGCGAGGCAGCTCTATCTTATCCTCACAAAGCCGCCGGGGCCCAGCGGGAACCGCCTGCGTATATCATAATTAGAAAACACTTAAAGTAAGCAAAGCGCAGTCAAGACAGGCAGTTCTTAATGACAGCTCATAAGCAGGTAGTAGTTAATTGTACATCAGAATCACTCGGATGGCCATAAATAATGATTGTTCCCTCGAGCGCGATGGGAAATTGCTGCACTTCCTCCTCCGTCTCTCTCTGTCTCTCTCTCTCTCTCTCTCTGCGTCTCACTGATTCACGCTTCCTTTTTGAGTGATGGTTTCAGAATAAATAACCCCGAGTATTTGCGTCGATGGTTTGAGAGTTTAATTGGAGCTATCCTTTTTATCTCGTGGTGCGTGGACAGAGATTGTCTACTTCCCGGCGCACGCGGCCTGCTGTCCCGCTCTGGAGGACGGAAACTAGATCTGGATGGTTATGTCTCCTTTTAACACTTATCACAGAGGTCGGTAATCACATCAGCCTCTTTAAGAAACATTATGATCTTTAGGAAAGTTTCATCTTTCGATATACAGCACTGCAGCTAGGTTTGGTCAAAAGCGCTGGCTTGGAAACTGAGATATACTAAATAAAATGTATATAAAATTATATTTTACTGCATTTACTAAAATAGATTTGAGTTTTTCTTTTTTGTATAGAATATATCATATTTGGGACATTTGAGTCAAATCTAGTTCCATTTGTATGTTTTGTGTTCAAAGGGGGTCGATATTAAACATAGGAGGGAAAAAATATGAGCGGCATTCGAGTCAAAGCACTTTTGTTTATACAGAATCAAAATAAAACCTCCCTTTATTTCTCCAAATAATCCCCCGCTACAGTAATGCACCTATCCCAGTATTTCACTAGTGCTTGGGCACCATCAGGTTTTCTCAGTACGGAAGAGCCATGATCGGACTGCCTGCTTCACATCCGAAACGCCGGCCTCCCAGGAACTCCTTTGTTTGAACTGATGACCAAAGGTGTTGTGTTTTTCCAGTGCACTGATTGTGTTCATAGTGCCCACAGCACCACATGCACATTACAGCAGTTATTGCCACGTCTCCTGTACAGACCTGACCTCGCGCCGAGATCCAAGATTTCCACATGCTTGGGATATTAAAGGAGTTCCCGGGAGGCCGGCGTTTCTGGAAACTTGAGAAAACTTGTTGGTACCCAATCAAGAAAATAAGAAGTCCCAGGTTTGAGTCGAACGCCCCTTCATTAGGCCTTCACTGATTATCGGGTCTCAGTAGTAGGGTGTCCACTCTTCTTGAAAGGCCGTCCAAAAGATGTTGGAGTGTTTCTGTGGGAATTTGTGCCCGTTCAGACACTGATGCTGGAGAGAAGGCCCGGCTCACAATCTCCGTTGGAGTTCATCCCAAAGGTCCTCGATGGGGTTGAGGTCAGGGCTCTGTGTTCAGGCCGGTCGAGTTCTTCCACACCGCACTCATCAAACTGTGTCTTCACAGTCCTTGCTTTGTGCACTGGGGCGGAGTCATGTCGGAATAGAAAAGTGCCTTCAACAAACTGTTACCACAACGTTAGAAGCGTATCATTGTCCAAGATGTCCTGGTATAACGCTGAAGCATTAGGATTGTCCTTCACTGGGGCCTGAGTGATTGAAACACCTGGATTCAATAATTAGCAGGTTTGGTCAAATAGAGAAAAACAAAAACAAACAAACTCCACCAGAAGACACGGTGGCTGAGATGCGTAACTGCACGACACTCGTCGACGGTGTTGACTCACGGAGCTTGGAGTCGGTGTAATCATGTTTTAGCTGCACAAACAAACAAAGATGTGAATTTAATCTGGCTGAAAGATTCACCTGCTTATCATTGTACGTGGTCTCACCTGTGGAATACAAAAAAAAAGGAAGTGAAGGGAGAGAAATAAACAAAAGGGATGCCATCAGCTCCCTGCGAGTCTTAGTCACTCTGGCCTTTTTTTGTTTCATCGTAGAGCTGGAGATGATTTCGAGTCAAAGTGCCGTGTGTTTAGAGAAGAACTGAAGGCTGCGTTAATGCTCGGGAGTGAAGGCAGCACTCACAGGCAGAACTAGGTCATTTCACAATGGGCCTGAACAGCGGTCGGCCTTCTTCCTCTGCATAATACATTAAGCGTAATGTGCGGCCACTATTCAGCCGGGGCCCCCGGAAAACTGTTATTTCATTCCGTCGGCGAGCGCGGACATGACATGTAATATTGTTCCCGGGTGCGTGAGTGACAGGGTCTCATTGTGCGTCGAGTATGACATGACGCCAAGTTTAATCGGAGCAGAAAGTGACACGACAAAAGGGAAAACACGGTGCGATCTTTAAAGCGCACGCTCTGAATAAATGATAGGCAGCCGGCTCGGGAGGCCGGCCTGCAGAGATTACAGGGGGGGGGGGGGGGGGGGGGGTAAGGGGGGGGGGGGAAAAAAAAAAAAAAAGAGAGAAGAAGATAAGGAAGATGGGCCCTTTTTTTTTTTTTTTTTTTTTTTTGGAAGTAGTCGTGATCCCATTGTGCAGATGTTATGTTGTTGTTAGCGCTGACTCTTATCTGAAACTGCTGAGGAAGAGTCGGAGGACGGCTTGTGTAACAAACCTCACATTGCCGCCTGTCTTTCATGTCCTTATGCATTTATACGTAGAGACAGAAATCAGGTTTGGTCTTGGGTTCAGAGATAAATGATACAAATCAAGCAAGACATGCGGTATTTATGTGGACTTGTCTCTGTGTGTGTGTGTGTGTGTGTGTGTGTGTGTGTGTGCAGGACCGAGTCCACTTCGAAAGTCTGGGGCATCATCTGGGGAAACTGGGAGACGATGGGAAGCTGGGACAGAGAGTCATCGACCTGACCAGGCCAGAGGATCTAGACGGTACGTCTTCTTATCACGTCCTCTTCCTTTGAGACGTCTTTCTTCACTTCCTGATTGTTTTATGTTATACAAAATTCTGATGATCTTTATATTGCTCTTACTGGACCCTGTTTCTAAATGAGCGTTTGGTTTTAAAGGTTATTATTATTATTTGGATGAGTGAAAAAGCTGTGCTCGCCGGGTGAACAAACTAATTCTTCTCTCTTTGCTGGAGCAAAAAAAGAAAGAGAAGCTTCTGAGACAGGAGCACTGATAGGAACCAGAGGAACCGAGGCTCTGAAACGTTCTTCAAGTTCAAGACACAGTAATGGAGTCTTTCACAGAGTCTTTTCAGTCTTACATCAGTAGATAAAGCGCGTTAATGTTCCCACCATGGAGTGGATTCGTTTTTAACATCAGTGTATCCCTGAGTGTTTTATCATACTGTTCATTCGCTGACCTTTTTTTTCTCTCATGAAGTTAATGAGACAAACTAAATAATCTAGTCATGCACGTTACCTAGGGACTGCAAAGGAGCTTCACCTCTGACTGTTACAAAGCTCTGACACTGGAGACTCCTTCATTAACTTTACAGAAAATGTCTTCTGAATTCTTTTATTCCATCATCACAGACGTCTTCTGTGTCCTCTGGTTCCTGTCAAACCTAATGGAAATGCTTCTGAGATCCTTTCCGGTACTTAAAAAAAAAATTCTTCCTCTTTAAGATGACTGACCGAGTTTGTGTGCTTGTGTAGCTGCGTGCATGCACGTGAGTGAGTGTGTGTGTGTGTGTGTGTGTGTGTGTGTGTGTGTGTGTGTGTGTGTGTGTGTGTGTGTGTGTGTGTGTCTGTGTGTGTCTGTGTGTGTGTGTGTGTGTCTGTGTGTGTATGGCAGACTCCAGCTCTAGGTTTTTCGAGGCGTTCACAGTTAGGTGTTTAGAGGACAGGCTGGAGGACAAAGCAGGCCCTTCTCTGTCCGAGCCGCGGGACGTCTGATTGCACTTAGTCGACAAAGCGTCATTCACCTTTGTGGCTCTCAAACATCAATATTTCGAAACAGTTTCCATGACACTCTAGAAACAAAACACACAGGAATCACTGTTTAGGATTCCGCTTTCAGAACAGGACGAATCTTTGTCCGAGAGATGGACTCGGAAGACAATTAAGAGGACGAGTAAAGGGGGCGAGTAGCGCCGCAGAATCATGAATTCTCACCTGGGGCGACTCAGATCTCACCTCCGTCTCTAATGGCTCAGAGAGAACAGAAATTCATAAAAATTATAATTCAATAAAATGAATACAATGTTTGTATTCATATTGATTGTTAAGAAATTTTTTTTTAAATAAAAATACTTAATGAATAAAATGTATTTTAGTTGAAATCAAATGAATAAATAAATCATTCACGCAGGTGGAAGCGGGCGGATAGCGCACGTTATCTGTGAGCTACACTGCGCTTGATCAGACGCAGTCAGCTGGCGTCACATGGCGTCTCGGAGGAAGCGCCGGTCATGTCGGGTGGTGCTGTAGCTGCTGGCTGACGGGAGAGAGCCCCTAAACAGGAACTACATTAGGGAGAAAAAAAATTGGGGGAAAAGTTTCAAATACCATTTTGCAAATTTTTCAGTATTTTCACTTAACACTTAAAAAGTAGCCAAGGGGGAAAAAAACTGAACTTGTTGATGAGTTCATGTCTGAAGTTCCACGTGTTCCTCAGGGGCTCGGTTTCTCCTCCAGGCCTCCTATAACAGACCAGCAGATGGACTGGTGATGCTAAACTGTCTCTAAGTGCCTGTAAGACCTGAACTGGACCAGTATGAAAAAAAATGAAAGAATCTAAATCCTAATCTTAATCTTAATATTTAAAAAAATTAATTATTTGTCACATGGACTTTACAGCACAGTTAAATGATTATTTTTTGCTTGTTTCAGTTCAGAAGCTTGGGGGTCGGAGCACAGGGTCAGCCAGGATACAGCGCCCCCTACAGCAGACAGGGGTTAAGGGCCTTGCTCAAGGGCTTGACAGTGGAAGCCTGGTGGTGCTGGGGCTCGAACCCCCGACCTTCCGATCAGTAACCCAGAACCGTTCGAGTCACCGCTGCCCCGCAAAACACCTGAACTTTTAGATAATAATTTACATTTTTGAGCATAATTATTAGCTAAATTAGCTACTTTGTATCAGCTAAAGACTAGAAAATTAAAAACAGGGGAAAAGCATGAACAGGTAGCTTGTATTCTGTGTGCGTGTTTGTGTGTTTTATCTCCTGAGTGGAAACACAAACTGTTTTGTCCTCATGAATGCTGTATTTAAAAAGCCGAGCGTTTGTGTACTCTGGTGTTGTGCTCTCCGCCGAACCGACGCAAACAAATTCCTTTCCTCCTCCATGAAAAGGGAGAAGAATGTAAGCTTAGACGAACTGCGCTTGATGATGATGATGCGGGGGGGGGGTGTAAACTTTATGCTCACTTCATTAAGTTTCCAGTGTTTAGTAGCGGCTCTTGAGCTCGGTGTGGTGGTGTGATGAGGGAGTCCGAGAGCGATTCCACTGCATCTGTCCCGAGCGCTACACACACGTCACAGCGGAGCGCTTCATTCGGAACGAGCCGAGGTGTAAAGCGGCCTTGTGTTGTCGCCTTGTCTAACGCGCAGAAAGCCTCGGGTTACTTAAGCTAATATTTGCCTAGCGTGCAGGCACGCGAATTAACGAGCCATCGAAGCCGAACAGAACGGGAGCGCTGGAAAAGGGCCTGGTCTGGAAATAGACTGAAATTTCCTTCATTACATAAAAAATAAATAAGGAAAGAAAAGTAAAAGAATCGTATGAGCCACATGTGTCGCTCGCCGCGGAGTCGTTAGCTCTTTATAAGCTCAGATGAAAGGCATTAACCGATACCGCAGCGGGTTTCAGCATGAGTCTCGCGTCGTGTCGCGCCGAACGTACGCTCGCGACAAAAAAGACGTCCGTGAAAAACCGCGGAAAATCAAAACCCGAAACGCCCAGTCGAGCCGAGGCACTAACGAGCTTAATCATTTACTCGTTAGTGTGAGATTACCGCCTTTGTTCCAGTCTGGTTTCTATAGTAACCAGACGTCTACGGCAGACGAGACGTTGAGTCGGTTTATAAACGCATAAAAAAAAAAGAAATAGGTGTTCGATTGTGTATCTGTTAAGAGAAATGTGTTTATGTAAGATTAGAGGAAGGAGTCTTCAGTGTCAGTGCTTTGTAACACTCGGAGCTAAAGATCTAACGTTTCAGACGCTTTAAACCTTCATAAGCGAGAACAGGAAGTAACTTAAACTACGTAGCTTTAAATGAAATTACAAATGGATAAAAAGTTTGACATGAAAAGAAGATGGTCAGATTTTTCACATATAGTGTACGGTAATCCTGTGTGTGTGTGTGTGTGTGTGTGTGTGCGTGCGTGTGTGCGTGTGTGCGTGCGTGTGTCCTCGGCCCTCCCAGTGTTGTATCCCTGACCTTGCAGGTTTAGTTTAGTCCGGAGTCGAGGCCGTGAGCTCCGCGTCCTCTTTTCTGAATCTCGCACACAGACGTGAGAGCGTGTGAAAGAGCTGAGGAGAGAGTTGGAGCGCTGCAGCAGGACGCTGAGAATAGCGGGAGGAAGCAGGTCCTGACACGCTGAGCTCTCATCCTAGTGCACTACACACACACACACACACACACACAAAGACACAATGCTGAATTTCAGACATGCAGCAGAAAGGAAAGTAAAAAAAAAAACAGTTAGAGGCATGTTGAAGTCTGAGGATTAGTGAATGTTATTGTGATGGTTTAATAAGAATGTGAGCAGAGTGTGTGTGTGTGTGTGTGTGTGTGTGTGTGTGTGTGTGTGTGTGTGTGTGTGTGTGTGCGAGACAGAGAGACAGGGAGAATGAATGCTGATCAGCTCTTGTCGAGTTCAAGCTTGCTGAAGACAGGTGTGCTAAGGTTATCTCTGTCTCGCTTTGTCTCTCTCTCTCTCTCTGTCTCTCTCTGTCTCTCTCTTTGTCTCTCTCTCTTTGTCTCTCTCTGTCTCTGTCTCTCTCTCTTTGTCTCTCTCTTTGTCTGTCTCTCTCTCTTTGTCTCTCTCTGTCTCTCTCTGTCTCTCTCTCTCTCTCTGTCTTTCTCTGTCTCTCTCTCTCTGTCTCTCTCTTTGTCTGTCTCTCTCTCTCTGTCTCTCTCTGTCTCTCTCTGTCTCTCTGTCTTTCTCTGTCTCTCTCTCTCTGTCTCTCTCTTTGTCTCTCTCTCTGTCTATATACATATATACATGTTCTGTATTCATATAAAGATATAGATAGATAGATCCTGTATTTATATATCTTTCTGTCTCTCTCTTGTTCCCCTTTCCTATCACTGTTTCTGTTATTTCTATTTTTTAATTTTATTATGTTTATATACTGTTTTCTTTAATTTCTTTTATTTACTCATTTCTCTGTTTCACTCTCTCTCTCTCTATGTCTCTCTCTCTCTATGTCTCTCTCTCTCTCTATGTCTCTCTCTCTCTATGTCTCTCTCTCTCTATGTCTCTCTTTCTCTCTATGTCTCTCTCTCTCTCTATGTCTCTCTCTCTCTATGTCTCTCTTTCTCTCTTTGTCTCTCTCTCTGTCTCTCTCTCTGTCTCTCTCTCTTTGTCTCTCTCTCTCTCTCTCTCCCTTTTCATATTCTCTAGATTTGTCCTTAATTGTCTCTCTCTCTCTCTATGTCTCTCTCTCTCTATGTCTCTCTCTCTATGTCTCTCTCTCTCTCTCTCTCTCTCTTCCTTTTCATATTCTCTAGATTTGTCCTTAATTGTTTCTCTCTCTCTCTCTCAGTAAATGACAGAATGAGGCGTTCCTCTCCCCTCCTCTCCTCCTCGTCTCACCCCGGGGGGTTCTCCCCTGTCGCTGTCTCTCTGCCAACATCTATATTTATTTACACACTCGCACCCGTCTACCCCTCACCGGTTCGCTCTGTAACGTGTTCTGTGGGAATCTCAGAGAAATCAATTAATGCTGATTTGTAAATGTCGTGTCACTTTTATTAAACACTGCGTTTGCAACAAGGAGCTTAAAAAACCCAGCAGGGGGTTGTGGGGGGGTCTTGGGGCTGGAACTGCTCACCTGCGTTTCCTCACCTGCGCCTCTAACCTCCTCCGTAACATTAGCACATTGATTATCAGTTAAACCCCAGTACACTGGTGACAGGATCGCGGCCCCCGTGCCTGAGCTCCGATCCCTCAGAAATGCCGACGCAGCACAAATCGCTAAAATATGTCAGTGTTGGCTGTGATAGAAAAGCACCAGAACACCCAGTGACCCACAGCACAGTGCGCACGGGGCCCGGGGGGGCAAAGAGCCCAAGGCCCCCCGACCGGCCTACAAACTCCCCAGATCCCAATCGGATCAAGCACCCAAGGGACAAAATGGACAAACAAGTCCGATCCCGTATCAGGGGAACCTAAAACCTAAAATTTATCAAGTAAAACGCATCACGATGAAATTTCATGGCAGAATAAAATGTTAATAAAAAAAGAAAAAATCTGCATAAAAAACACACAATGTGGTGACTTTTTGTAATATAAGTATTATAAGTACCTTTTAAAAGATAATGCAATGAGTATGCAAATGAGGCTACAGATCATTCAGGAGATTTTTGTCTTAGCGCGAGTAGACTGTGTAAACAATAAACAAACAAAAGAATTGAATGGGATTGGTGAAATTATTATTTATTATGTAATTTTTTTTTAAAGAAGAAGAAAAAATCTCATTCATGATCTGTATATTTTAAATATTTTTTGGGAAATTAAATGAAAATCTGAGTAAAAAATATAAAAAATATATATTAATGAGCAGAACATGAGGGAACATCATGATAAAGAAATCCTCTGGGGAAATGTTCAAACATCAGCTCAAAAGATCTTTGTTTCATGTTTGTTAAAGGAAAGAGATTTATTTTTATTTGTATTTTGCTATTATGGTTTATTTATAAAAAAAATCTGCAGTAAATTTCTACCAGCAAAATATATATATTGTCTAGAATATTGTGAAATCATACTAAAACTTGAATTTTTGTTTGATGATGGAACTCATTTTAACCGCCAATAGAATTTGTATTTATTCACTTAGTTATTTATTTTTTGGGTCATCAGGGTGTCGTGTCCCTTTGGTGTTTGTGAGAAACTTTGTGAAAACACACATTCTTCTTTTTAAATCCAAGGCTGTGTGTGTGTGTGTGTGTGTGTGTGTGTGTGTGTGTGTGTGTGTGTGTGCGGGCACGGTGTAAGTGGACGTGATGCCTCACACACGCTCAGCGCTCACCTCTGGCCGAACAGACTCGCCTGCCCCGGTATAAATTGATGAATCAGTGTCAGTGCTAAAGTAATGGCACCTGAGGCCGTGTCGTAAATCAGAGTCAGCCATCTTTAACCTGAATCGCTTGTATGGAGAGATCCTGAGAGTGTGTGTGTGAGTATATGTGTGTGTGTGTGTGTGTGTGTGTGTGTGTAAGTATATGTGAGTATGTGTGTGTGTGTGTGTGTGTGTGTGTGTGTGTATGGCACGCTGGGTTTTGGCGGGGTAATGAATGCCTTCATCCTGCCCCGGCAGTCAGCAGATTGCCCCGCGTTGATGGATCCTGTCAGCCCGCTGCGCCGTGCTACATTTCATAGCACAATAAACATGGCTGTCAAAAGCAAACAAAATGAAATCAATTTATCCCGAGCGGCGAGCGCACGCTAAATGAAATTAATGTAGTGTGGGGACGCCAGTGTATTATCCCTCGCTACACCACCGGCTCGGGGGAGAGAGCGAGTTCTGTCTTTCCTTCTCTGTTTTATTATTCCTTCAGCTTAAACTGCAGCGTGTGTGTGTGTGTGTGTGTGTGTGTGTGTGTGTGTGTGTGTGTGTGTGTGTGTGTGTGTGTGTGTGAGTGTGTGTGTGTGTGTGTGTGTGTGTGTGTGTGTGTGTGTGTGTGTGGGATGGACAGACAGAGTTTGTGGAATGGACAGACAGTGAGAACGAGGGTGAGGGAGGAAGGGATGGATGACGAGAAAGAACCTGAGAGACAGAAAGCAAGAGATACGGACGGAGAAAAGAAAGAGAGACGAAAAGAGCCGTGAGAGAGTGAAAGAAAAACGAGAGAGAAACAGACGGATGGACAGAACGAGAGAGACATTGAGAGGACCGTACACGGCTAAAAAGAAAGACTGAGAGAAGGACACAAAAAGAAACAGACAGAGTGAGAGATTGAAGTATGGTGAGGGGCAGAGAGAGAGAGAGAGAGAGAGAGAGAGAGAGACACTGCAGGAGTACAAGATAGAGGGTCTGAGATGGAGAGAAAAAGAGAAACTGAAAGCAAGAGATACAGATGAAGAAAGAGGACAGGATGACTAGAGAGATGGGATGAGACAGAGTGAGACAGAGGGAGAGAGATCGAGAAAAACAGACACACGCAAAGAAAGCTTGAGAAAGAGAGAAAGAACAGAGTGAGAGTCAGACAGAGAAAGACATACAGACAGACAGTTGGACATTAATTGAGAGACAGAGTAAGAGAAGGATGGACATAGAGACAGAGAGAAGGAGAAGGAGAAAGATGTACAGGAGGCGTATGAGTGAAACTGTGAGAGAGAAACCGATGACGTGAGAGAGACAGAGAGAGAAGAGCCAAGAGTTTAGATGAAATGCTGCGGGAGAAGAGGAATAAACCACGCGGGGATGGTGTGAGTGTGGCTCTGCATCATCACAGAGAGAGATGAAGAAAGACACTGTAGTGAGAGATGAAGAGAAGGACAGACAA
Organism: Clarias macrocephalus; assembly: GCA_011419295.1. Lineage (NCBI taxonomy): Eukaryota > Metazoa > Chordata > Actinopteri > Siluriformes > Clariidae > Clarias > Clarias macrocephalus. Next base: position 53,959 of record JAAGKR010002232.1, read on the forward strand.
GGAAAGAAAGAAAAAAAAGAGAGAACTTAGTATAGTTAATGTAGCTGATCTCTCTCTGTCTCTCTCTCTGTCTCTCTCTCTGTCTCTCTCTCTCTCTCTGTCTCTCTCTCTCTGTCTCTCTCTCTCTCTCTCTCTCTCTCTCTCTCTCTCTCTCTCTCTCTCGGCTGGTCTCTCTGGCTCTTTCTCTCTGTTTTTCTGTCTGTTGAGGAGAGTCTCAGGAGGGTAACTTGTTCCTGAGTCCAACTCCTCTTCCTCGTCCTCATCCTCAGCTCCTTTTGATGTTATTTTATTTCTGCCTCGTCTCATCTTCTTCTTTGAGACAAACCGACGCCCCTGGCTGAACCGTGTCCCTGCTCCTCCTCGTTCCCCCTGTTCGCTCCCGTCGCCGCTGACGATTCCGCTTTAATTCCTCCTCACAGACTCATTAAGAGCTTTGTTGTTCTTGTTGTTCGTCATCGCGCTGGAGGACGAGCGCGCGCGGTCGCAGGTAACGCTCGCCAAGCGGCGGCGCGGGAACTCCTGACGATCGCGTCTCACATGTGGGTGATGAAATATTCATGCACCATTCTGAGCTTTCTTTCTCCAGTTTTTCCGAATCATTAAAGATGTATCGCAGCAGCATATGGGAAGCGCTTTTCGGGTTTGTTTTATATTTCAGGCCTTGTTTATCAACATGTTTTTTTTTTTGTTTGTTTGTTTAAATATTCATACGGCTTTTATTTAATTCTTTCACATCTAACATGTAAGAGGAAGCGAGAGCGCGTGAGATCTTCTCCGACCCGCTGTAAGAGAAGAACTCGGGGCTTGATGATGTTGAGTGGCCTGATTGAGAGGCTTGATGCTTTCTCACACACACACACACACACACACACACACACACACACACACACACACACACACACACACACACAAAGAGTGAGAGTTTCTTTTCTCCTGCATACAATCAGACCATCCTGTTCTGATGTCCATCTGATTACAGTGTGTAAAGTGTGTAAAGTGTGTGCATGTGTGTGTGTATGTGTGTGTGTGTGTGTGTGTGTGTGTGTGTGTGTGTGTGTGTGTGTGTGTGTGTCAGAGGTCCGGCTCCCTGCCTCCAGCTGCGTAAAGTTGATTAACGCTCTCTTTGCGTTTGGTTTGTCCTTCTTCTCACTCTGGCGAATGGTTCTGCAGATAAACCTCAACATTATTCTTGTTGGCCTACAGGAGGCGCCAGCACCACCGAAGCCCGGGTGTTCAGAGAATCGCGAGGACGGAACCCCAACGAGCCGCACATCAAGCGGCCCATGAACGCTTTCATGGTGTGGGCCAAGGACGAGCGGCGCAAAATCCTGCAGGCTTTCCCGGACATGCACAACTCCAACATCAGCAAAATTCTGGGTGAGTCGCGGAAACGCTCTCACATCATTAATTACACACTAGCTGTCTGTCTGTCTGTCTGTCTGTCTGTCTGGTCTAACAGCGTGATTTTCAAATGCCCAGGAAACACCATTGTTTTCTGGACCTGCAGCCTGAGAGCTCAGCGTCACCTACAGAAAGTTAACGGTTTCCTGTAGAGATGTGAAACACCCGACAGGCGACACGCGCACTTCCGCGGGCTAATCACCGTCATTTAGCGCTTATAATCTTGGCTCTTTTGACTAACCCTAGCTCGACCATCTCGTATTTGTTAGACAAAATAAATCCGTTTTAAAGGTTTTCCTTAGTCAAGCTTTAAACGGCATCACTTGACGTCTGGAACGACAAGCTCTACGAGAACTGATTTCTGATTTCGATCTCTCACCATCAGCAGGCCTGAACGTCTGAGATTGGTATAAGCCCCGCCCCCTGGACATGTTGACATCATCTTTAACATAGTCTAGTCACGAAAGGTTGCTACTTTTGAAATGAGGATTAAAATGTATCTAAAAGCAGAGACTGTACACACGTGGCATCTTTAACCTTTAGAGTGCAGACGTTCATACACGAGTAAGGCGACGACAATCAGGATCCTGACACGTTCACATACAGAGCCGGTCTCATCCTAAATCTTTGCGTAGGTGAATAACTGATTCATGGTGCGGCACTGACTCTAACCAGCGCCTCGCTCTGAAACATCACGCTATCTTCGGTCTCTGTATAAATGCACCGCTGTTCAGACGTCTAGCCGACGGTGATAAATGTGTGTGACATGAAGAATAAACAGAACAGCATTCATGACACGCTGAAAGTCTGTTGAAGTAAACGAACATGAGCGGCTTTACCCGAGCACCCTGAACACACTCTCAGTGTGAGGCCGAGTCCGGAGCGAGGCAGTGAGGCAGTGAGGCAGTGCGTCCTGACAGAGCCAGAGTGTCAGATCGGGATCCAGATCAGATTCTGGAGAAAAAGCAGAAACGCAAATTAAACAAGCTAATTTATTCATGTCGTATTAAACTTGACACATTCGACTTATATAAGAAAATACATAAAAGTACCATTACTATAGATTTCTAATATTGTTTTATAAAGATGTGCAAATCAATAAATAATAATATAATATAATTATAGAAATAGAAATATTAATAATAATGCTAAAACGTTTTCCTTCACATCCCAAGACATAAAATAAAATAAAAACAATGCATTAAAATATTAATTCATGAACAAATAGAAATAAGTAAATATTTAATATTTAAGTAAATATTTTTGTTACAATAAAGAAATAAGGATTTTTAAAATTATTATACATTAATAACATTTTACATTTCATGAATTGTTTTATATAATAATAGCAAAATAAATGCAGCTAATATCGCTAGAAAAATATACCAAATAAAAAAATGAATTAATTCACATATATATATATAATAGTAGGACCGCTTCTCCCTCAAACACTTATTTTTGCACAATAAGCAAACAAAAAAAATAAACCAATAATATTTAATTTTAGTTAATCAATTATTTAGTTCATTCTACCAAAATAAATGCTGTTAATATTGCAATTGATGAAAATGTGAATTAATCACAATAAATAAACACATATTAGTAGAACCTCAGTCCCCCTCAAATAAATACATTTCTGCAGTAAAGAAAGAAAGAATGAAATAAATAAACAAAGAATCCAATAAATAAACGGTAGTATATTAATTGCGGAAATATTTAGTTTCTGTGAATAAGGTTTTGTAGTGATTTAACAGTATGTATATAAATGCAGGCTTTCAGCCGCGCTGAGTCGAGTCAGAGAGCGTGGCAGTGGGGCCGCTGCTGTTGGAGTGGCTCAATCAGACGGATTTAGGAGCCGTCACACAGCCCCGGTGTTTGTCATGAAAAATGACGGGGCTAAATGGGTCTCGTCCCACAGTGCTGAGAGTCAATACATCACCGTTACTAAAAGTCCCGTCAGCCAGAGGGACACGTTGAAGGCTGGAGATATTTACAGGCCCTGTTGTTTTCCGCTAATGCAGCACTCTGAGACAAAGCTGAGCTTCAGCGAGCGGCTCTCCCCAGGCAGGGACGGATATCAAAGCCAGAACCTGAGCAGGAACAGAAATGATCTTCTTAAAGACTGTATCCTGGACTATTTCTTGTATAAATAGTGCATTATTTCTTTAGTATAACGCATCATTTTTATTGTTTATTATATTACAAGTGTTCATCAAGCATTAGCTGAAACACTTTAAACCTTTTCAATACACTGCATACTTAGGGTACACTTTGTTTAACAAAAGTGCAGATAGTATTTCTTTGTGTGTGTGTGCATTTTATGATTATTATCTTGATGAATCCCTAATTTTCCTGTTGCACCCAGGCTCGCGCTGGAAGGCCATGTCGAACCAGGAGAAGCAGCCGTACTACGAGGAGCAGGCTCGTCTGAGCAAGATCCACCTGGAGAAGTACCCCAACTATAAGTACAAGCCTCGGCCCAAGCGCACGTGCATCATCGACGGCAAGAAGCTGCGCATCAGCGAGTACAAGCAGATGATGCGCTCGCGGAGGCAGGAAATGCGCCAGTTCTTCACCGTGGGGTAAGTGCACGCACAAAAAAACACATTCATAATAACAACGGACTTGAACTTCATTCATGATTTTCATTAAGACTTATTTGACAGTTCCCGTCAAAAGTCTGGATTTATTTTTTACATCCTACAAACAAAAACAAACTATGGAATCACACACATGGCATTATGTCATTGTTAGTTGTTATAATGGAGACGGTTCACTTCGTCCTCCGTCCAGGGACTATTGTTTACTCCATTTTGTTACTGCGGTTAAGCCGGACGCTCTTCCTGAAAACATCTAAAGTTAATCTTGCCTCATGTAAAATTCACTCATTCATTCACTCAATTAGTTTTTCCACCATGCATCGGAGTCTATGCACGATCACATGGACTCGATCACATGGATCCACATCCGGTGCGAGTTACATATTGGAGACTTTGGAATCCAGTTCACACCAACTCTGTATGTGTTTGCAAAAATCAGATTCAGATTTATTATTTTTTTTCATGAAAGCAATCTGATCTGAATATAGCAGAAATCCGATGGTCTGACAGTCTGAATTCTCCTGGCCTTATCCTCCAGACTAAAAAAAAAGAAAAAAGTCTTCTAAATGACATGATGTGTAATAATTATACACTTGGCTTATCATAAAAATGACATTTTAGTGATTTCCTGATATTAATTTTAAATAATCGCTACGACTGCAAGTCCCAACGAGAGACGAGAAAACTGTCTTGAGACTTTGTGGTCAGTGTGAGATATCCTGCACCCGGTGCTCCCACTTCACCGCTGAGAAAAAAAAAAAAAAAAACAGCTCTGGAGGATCAATCAGGCCGTTTAACATCAACGCCTGCCTGTTTTTTTTTTTGTTTTTATTTCACGAATATTCCAGAAGCTGCTCCGTCGTAACCATACCGAGATCTTTTTCACAGCTGTTGAGAGCAGAGCAGCTCCTCCAGCTCCAATGAACACAGCTGAGAGAGATTTCATTTAGTAGATTCCCGTCACTGAATTATAGACTGTGGAATGTTGCATTAAATCAAAGTGAAGATGTTCTCCATTTGCAAAATTTGATTTCATGGTTATTTAATTTTAGTTTTTAGCACAGCTTTACTATCTCACATTGTCTTCTTTTAGTAGACAATATATGTAAATATGTAATAGAGCTAAAATACAACACTCACTTTTACCCAAAATGCACTTTTTGTAGCGTTCAGGGCCCGTATTCACAAAGCTTCTTGGAATTCTCTCAGAGCTCCTATCTTACCCTAAAAGAGTCCTAGCTGGGAGTCTTAGGCTGGAAGTGATTTAGGAAACTTCTCAGAGCAACTCTGAGGAAGGAAAGTACAGGAAAATACAGAAACCTTTATAGGGGGCGTGGTCGACCCCGTTGCTAGGGATGATGCAGCCATTCAAGCACTGCGATTGGTCGATAAAAAATAACCTCTGACCTCTGTAAAGGTCTTGAAATGTGCTCTTTCAGAAAATAGAACATATGCTAATAGAACAGACAGTGAAATCATAATGTTTGTATATAATGAAATCGTATAATCACGACTACAGGCTACTTTATACACAGTTTCTGTTATCGGCTAAATGTCTTAAAGATCATTTAAACTGCCAAGTGTTGAAAATGTGTCGACTTTTGAAGCAACCAGTTTCCACACAGTAGTTACTGTATTTAAGTTCTTACATTTAGTTACCGTACTGATTTTATTACTTGTGATCCATTTCAGATTGATGGGAGCAAAATGTCTCAGCTTTCACCAGTTTACATGATCACAGGACAGTCGTATTTAAGCTGCACTTTTGGATGGTCTGTAGCCAACAATCCAAGAGAGATGGAAGGAAGTAAAACAACAAGAAAACCAGAAGAGCAGCGTTTACTTTTAGCTTCACGTTCAGTGTTTGGAGAATATTTCTTCCTTCTGCCATTTTGTCGTCTGCTATAGAAGCTATATAAAAGTCCTCCTCTCTACTCTTAACAATTTTAACCTTATTTTTATGAATTATTTTGATCTAAACTAAGATTCAATCCTAAACTTGAAGGGAAATTCTACGAAAATGTCATAATTCTAAGAATTTTTGTAGAATTTCGTCACTAGGAGCAACTTTTAACTTGTGTTGGAAAAATTCCAGCTTAACCTCTAAACGTTACAAAGCGCTGACCCCGGAGACTCTTCCCGTAAATCTTACATAAATGACACCTTTTTAATGAGCGTTCCCTGTCAAGGAGCTGTTACTATGGAAACGGTGACGTCATTAACGTAGTGGACGGAAAACATTAGACCGGTCGAGCTCTGGTTAGGTTTTTAACCGTCTGTCTGTCTGCCTGTCTGTCTGTCTGTCTGTCTGTGTGCCTGTCTGTCTCAGGCAGCAGCCCCAGACTCAGCTCCCGATCAGCAGCAGCGCGGGCGTCGTCTACCCCGGAGCCATCAGCATGACCTCGGACTGCTCGAGCAACTCTGCCAGCCCAGAGCCCACCGTGCCCGTCATCCAGAGCACCTTCGGTTTGAAGATGGAGCCCAGCATGCCCAGCGTTGTGCCCAGCGAGCCGGTCAATGGCGAGGACGACATGGACATGTACGAGGACTTCGAGGACGAGCCCAAATCGGACTACAGCAGCGAGAACGAGGCGCAGGAGCCCGTCAGCGCCAACTGAGGCTTTCGCTCAGAACGGATAGAAGGAGTCCTGAAGGAGGACGAGGATGAAAAAAAGAAAAGAAAAAAAACTACAGAACAAATTTTTAAAGAGAGAGAGAGAAAAGAAAACTTGTTCCTGATAATATATCCCTTAGGAGCCTGCATGCACGTGTGGCTCTGCAGCTTCATCAGCTCTTTGGTCTTAAATGTTTCTTCGAGTGTGAAGCAGTTTGATTGTGTTTTATTGTTTTCTTTTTCATTTTTTATTTTGAGCTCTTATTTGATCATGGATGTGTACACAAATTGACCTGTAAAGTTACAGAGGGCAGGACTTGAAACACAATTATAGCTCTCACAGTCTTACATATATATCTTTTTTTTTTTTTTAATACTTTTTTTTAGATCACTGTTTTTGACGGGGTTCTGTATTTCTCTCAGGTATGCTGTGCCAGCCAACAGCTCGTGAATGTTTTATTTGAGTTGAGTTATTTAAAAATAAGCAAGAAGACAACAGAACAACAGCAACAACAATATAAAAATATTTGAAAATTGACGATGGAACACAAAACTGCCCCTCCTTTTATCACTTAACTTATCTTAGCTTATTTTATCTGATCTTAAAGCTCTTCTTATTGTCTTCTCCAAAACCATGTCAATGCAATCCAGGTCCAACTCGAGCGTTAGCTTCCGTATACGTGATCTTAAATCTCCAAGTCTTAAAGGAGAGACTTCACGAGTCTTAGACAATCCTCTGGAATTTTATCGAATGAGAAAAACAACCTTTTCCCCAAGTCTTTCCCTCTTCTTGAAGCACTCAGGAACTTTAGAGGCAGTGTTAGAGATGCTGGATTTGATTAAGGAGATCTGAAAGTCCTTGTTCGGTGCTGGAGGTGCAGCGCGGTGATCACGCAGCCTGTCTTGCCCTTGGCTTTAGTCTTACACCCACAACGTTCTTAATCAAACAGATTGGCCAGCGTGCCAAAGCGGGGCCAAAGGCATCCAATCTGCGGAATTGAAACGGCAGCAAAAGGCAGCTTCGGTGGCATTACAATCACAAAATTGCTGTTCTACAATACATGCTGGCCTTTTTTTTTTTTTTTTACAGGAGCAAGTCCATAAGGGCTTTCTGTCACCGTAAAGGCCTTTGGTACGTCGTAAACCTTAATCGACATGAGAAAGTCTTAAAGCAGGGCGTTAAACAAGTCTTAAAGAAACGAAAGGTTTTTTTTCTGCGATGGATAAAGGAAACATGGTGCTTATTTATGATGTTAAAAAAAATACTTTTATAGCACAACAGCGCTGTTGAATTCTGGATTCTGATTGGTCAGGAGGTGTTGATTCATTTTCTATAACAGCAGCCCTGACAATAGAGCAGGTTTATATTCATGTGCTAGTTTTAGATACAGATTATTATTATTATTTTAATGTTTCCTAAATGGCGGCACAGTGGTGTAGTGGTCAGCACTGTCGCCTTGCCCCCGCCAGGGTCCGGGTTCGATCCCCGGCCAGGTTCGATTCCCGTCTCTGTGTGCATGGAGTTTGCATGTTCTCCCCGTGCTTGGTGGGTTTCCTCCGGGTACTCCGGTTTCCTCCGTAGTGTGTAAATGAGTGAGTGTGTGTGTGCGTCTGTGCCCTGCGATGGATTGGCACCCTGTCCAGGCTGTACCCTGCCATGTTCCCTAAGTCTCCTGGGATAGGCTCCAGGCCCCCGTGACCCTGAATACAGGATTAAGCGCTATAGATGATGAGTAAATGTGGCCCGGTGGCGTAGTGATTAGCACCGCCACCTCTCACCTCCAAGGTCCCGCCTCAGCGTCAGTTCGCATGTTCTTCCCTGTGCTTGGTGGGTTTCCTCCAGGTACTCCGGTTTCCTTCCACAGTCTAAAGACATGCAGATTAGGCTAATTGTGTTTCCAAATTGCCCGTAGTGTTTGGGTGAGTGCGTACCCCACCTAGTGTCTCCTCGCCCCCCTGTGATCACGTATATAGAGAACGAGTGTGTGAGAGTGTTCCTCTGTATATATAATGATTAGCATTTATGGAAGGAGTCTCCAGTGCAAGAAGTGAATATGAACCATTTTTAGGACAGAAGAATTGACGCTTCCTTGCAGTCTCTCGGTAACAAATGCAAGAAGCTGCATGTTTTTCTTGTCTTCAACTTCAAAAGTAAGTGAAAAGTGATGCTAGAGAGGAAACGACTGTTTATAGCTGCTATAACGTAAGTGAGACGTTGCATCCAGACTCTAAAAGGCTAAATCGAGCATGATGATACTGATATGTAATAATGAAACAGTGCTGTTATGGAAGAAGAATCAACCCGAGGGAGAGAAGCCCGTCACGTCACGTCACCGCCTCGCGCCTCGAGAGGCCGCCATCTGGACTCCGGGTCAGGACTCGCCGTCTGCGGAAAACAATGCGGATGGGAGGGAGAGAGAGAGAGAGAGGGAGAGAGGGAGAGAGGGAGAGAGAGAGAGAGAGAGAGAGAGGGAGAGAGGGAGAGAGAGAGAGAGAGAGAGAGAGAGGGAGAGAGAGAGAGAGAGAGGGAGAGCGGATCGGTGATTGTGCTCGTTCCATCAAAGTGCAGCAGAAATCCATGAGGTGCTGGCGAGCAGATGGAACAAGTAGATCAAGCTGTGGGAGATTATTAAAATGACTGACGAGTCCGTATCATCTGAAACACGCCATTATTAATGCATGAGACTCGCTATTTTCCTCTTGCCCTTGAACCTGTCTTATTTTTTTTTTATTTATTTCTTTTATTTCCATTAGCAACACACGCCATTACCGCTGGGCTGATGAGCTGCTGGTCACCGCCTGGCCTTCTCAAGGTCGGAAATAGAAAAAGGAGTCAAGTAATTATAATTTGAAGAAAAAAGGAAAAAGTGAAATATCTTAAAGCGCTTATTTACTTTCCTTCTCGCATTAACAATTTCTACAAAAGCCCCTTAAACAGAGAAGCATTTACTTCGAGTCTTAGAATTCTCTTAAGCACTTCTGTAATCTCAAAAATCTCCTTCTTTTAGCTTGTTGTGTTTTTTTTTCTCATGAGGTACGACGCTAGGACGATCCTAAGTGAGTTGTTTTTTTCTTCCCTCAGTATAGGTGTCTTGTTTAAATCTGTTTGCTGGTAGATTGAGTTGTACGTGTTTTGTACATATTTTTCTTGACCAGGCCAAACTGAGTTTTCTGGGCTGGCAGTAGACAAGAGGACTGTTGTCAGGACTGAAACTTGATCATGCTGGTGGTGTAATAGGGGTAAAAGAGAGAGAGGGGGGGGGGGGGGATTTCGGTCACATACAGAGTTTCATAAGTGTTACAAGCACTGGATATAAATGGTATTTTTTATCGATTCTGACTAATGTGAAGCCGTCGTGCGAGAAAAAAAAATCCACACGAACAATAGTGACTTGTTTGGACTTGCCAGATTTGAGTCATTGTTTATTTTTTATTATTATTATTATTATTATTATTATTATTATTTGTGTTTTTTCTTTTTTTCGACTCGTTTTTAATTTATGCAAAGACACGTGATAAACGAAGACTTTTTTTGTTGTTGTTGTTCGAGCTCCAGTGCTGCCTAAGGGAGATAACGAGCATTAAACTCGACAGAAGGCTCACGTAAGAGACTGATCAGCCGAGACACACCGGACTTCAATCGCGCATCTTTAACGCTCATGTACCTTTGTGTTTGTATATTGTATTTGAACCCTATATAGTGCATATAGACCTTTATTGTATTTATTAGCCATAACTGGCTATAAAAAAAATAAAAATGTCGGTAGAACTTAATAAAAAGGACAATCAGAGAAAATACAGTGATGCTGAATTGGAAGTCAAAATTATTATTATTATTATTTTTTTTTTTTTGATAAATTTACCATCTCATTCTTTTTTTTTCTTCGCTCCAAAATTGTAAATATAACATAGAAAAACAGATTTCTATTTTTGTTCATGGATACTTACTGAAGTACAAGTTTAATGTATTTGACTAATGTTGTTGCTTTCTTTTTGTTTCTTTTCTTTTTTTTCTTTCTTTTTTTATATAAAAAAAATTGTGTTTGTGTATGTCGGTCAGTCGTCCTTTAGAAAAAAAAAAGAGAAAAAGAAGAAGAAGAAAGAGAAGGAGAAGAAGAATCAAAACTAGACAAGTCACTGTACCTCATGTAGATGCTGAACTCAGTCCCTGTTGATCAGACAGTATCGGATACGACTCGTGCAGACGAGGAACCGCTCGAGAGAGATCCGAAGTGAGGTTCCGGCTAAAAGCTCGGCCCATGAGGATGAACAAATATTTATTATTATTATAGTTGTTGTTGCTTTTTTTTTTAATGCTGAATAAGACGGACACATTCTTTGCATTTTTATGTCTTGGTAGAGTTTCAGTTCGGATCGTTGTTTCCTTTCAGCTTTTCAGCAGCTGCAGTCCATTTCGTGTTTCGATTTCGTTCGTTCTAATCACTGCCATTTTTTTATGCAAATTAGATACAACTGAAGACAAAATGCATATGCTGTTTCTACTTATCTTACTGTAATTCTGTTGTCATTAGACTTTAATCATGTATATTGTGTTTTTTTTTTTTTTTGCTAATTTAATAAGCACAATTCACTGACATGCTGGACTGAAACGCTGGCTGCTGTTCAGAAGAGTACTTTTTTTTTTTATTGTCATTGCAGTGGTACTTTCTAGTTCCTTGTCTCTCAAAGCAACACTGTGCGCGGCCCATCGAACGCCCCGGGCCGCTCTCGCGTCCAACCCCGCTGGCAGCCGGACACTTTTTTTGTTTTTTGGTAATTTTTTTTTTTTTTTTGTGCGTTAAGTACCCGGTTTCTCACCAGGTACCTTGCCAGGTATCTTTCGGGACATTGTTAGAAATATAGAACTAGCGTGCTGCTTAATTAAAAACAAAAACAAACAAAAAAAGGTCTAAAAATGTAAATAGTTTATCATATCTTGTACAGTCCAGTGTAAAGTTTTTAATTGAACTTAAAGGTTGCCATCACACAACGTGTTCACTTTTTTTTTTCTTCTTCTTTATACAGAACGAAACAGTATAAAAGACGTCAGTTTTGCTAAGGGTATTATTGTTTAAAAAAATACAAAAAAGGTACTAAAAATATTTTCTGCTTGGCTTCAGTATGTAAACCAGCAACTTATTGTTTTTTTTTGTTTAGTTTTTTTTCTTCCATGTGCAGTATTGACGTGAGGTAAACTAAATTAATTCTACAGTCGTATGTTTCAGAGACGAGTCTTCTCTCTGCAATGGTAGTATTAATATACATAATAATAATAATAATAAAAAGATCCAGATGAGTGACGCATTTTGGTTTATTTAGGCACCTTAGTGGATTGTACAATTCTCTACGTCGCTCTCCAAACAGGAGGCGTCTTTATTTTGGGTTTTATTGTTTGTTTGTTTGTTTGTTTGTTTGCCATAAAGTTGTAAAGTAATGACATTTCTACAGTATACTCGATACATTTGATGTACAATGGCAGAAGAGGGAGTTCCTGTCTGTTTTAGCTCATTTACCTCAAGAGTGTCCTCTTTTATTTCATAAAAACAGTACAGTACACACACACACACACACGCACACACACACGCACACACACACGCATACAGCCAGAAACTCGTCTCACCATCACTCCATCTTTTGTACTGCTGTTGACACTTACAAATTAAAGAGACATTTTGTTTTAAACGAACGGTGTGTTGTTGATTCTTTGACGAAATCAAAACAATGTTTATGTAAGAGCTCTGAAATATTTACGTCTCTGTATATCTATTATACACAAGATATTCATATTTTATAAAGTCATTGGGTCTAAAGTGTTCAGAGTAGCACCATGATGATGAAGCAGAGCTGGACACAGGATTATCTCGTTTAAAGAACAGATCCGCGGGTCCGTTATTAACGCTGCGTTCACGTCACCAGCCTGAAGCGACTCGACTGATTTATTTAGGGAAGTTTGAACACACAAATCTGATGTTTTTGTGAACCTGTACATTGTAGAGTTGTATATTCATCCCAATTTTTACATTTTAAATTCGACATTTTTCTTAGTACAGTGGTACCTAGAAAAACGTATTTGTTTTTTAGGTCACAAACAGTCGTATTAGTGTCTCACTGCATATCAGACTGTGCATGGTTGTGTGTGTGACAAATACAATGTGAATTTGACTTAGATTTCTCAGAACAGACCTGAGGCACCTTCGTATGTGGTTCTAGATGGGATGCATATCCGACACGTGGTCATGTGACTTGAATAAGTTCATGCGACTTTCTGTCTCGGTTGTCGCTGATGTCATCAGTCAGCACCGGCCACGCAGGGACTTGCAACAGCTGCTAAAACAGCCAAAGAGAAAGCGTCTGGCTTTCTTCCTTCCTCTTCTTCTGGAGCTCAACAGATCCAGCCAACTCACTGCTCGCCGTCTCTGGAACAAAACCCAAAGCAGAGAGTTCTTCTAAAATCTCATCCATTTTTTAAAATGTAAAATCACACATTGTTTACACAAATATGATGTTTTAACCAAAATACTGCGAGCAAAGACGTATCGATGTGTGCATGCTTGCCGTTTCAGAGCACAGACGCATCCACGTTAGAGTCAGATAAAAGGCTTAAAAAGGAGTTAGTACAGGATGTGTATCTTTCTTTCAGCTGCTCCCGTCAAGGGGTCGCCACAGCGGAGAGGACCATCCCATCCACACACACGCACACACAACTTGGCACAGGTTTTATACCGGATGCCCTTCCTGACGTAACCCCTTTTTCTAACCAGGATGCGGACCAGCACCTCATGCACTAGCTGGGTCGTATGGGGTGAGACAACCCACTGACGTCAGGCCTCAAACCCAGGTCCTCAGATCCACAAATCAACAACCTGCTGTATAGCCTGAACCACCACTCCCTATGTACAGGATGTGTTTTCTATAGCAGAAAGTGTTTGTTTCTCTTACACCACAGCAATTTAGCAGCAAGAACAATGCATCTCTTCCTCTGTCTATAATGAGCGTAGACATTTCTTCAAGATTTGGGAGCTGACGTACAGTAGGCTTATATTCCCCCCAAATTTGAACTTAGATTACGTTAGGTTTCCCGGATTTTTTTGACTAATCCCGCCTTCTGTGTTATGATTGGTTACAAGAATTCAATCTCATCTGTGATTGGCTAGATGATTGACTATGTGTAGAGTATAAGCCAATCAGTGCTCCTTCCTCAGCCAGAGAGCAAGTGGATTAAAGTTAAACATAAAGTCTGGAGGGAGAATGTTGTTTGTTCTCAGAGAGTTTACTTCGTCACGTCAGCTAACTGTGACGACGGAAGTGACTGCAGTTTTAATATCAGTGGAATATATTAGTGGTCAGCACCGTTGACTTGCACCTCCAGGTTCTGGGTTCGATTCCCGCCTTGGGTCTGCATGTTCTCCCTGTTCTTAGTGGGTTTCTTCCGGGTACTCTGTGTATGTGTGTATGCTCTGAGATGGATTGGCACCCTGGTCAAGGTGTGCCCCGCCTCATCTCCGGGGTAGGCTCTAGGCCCCTGCCACCCAGTGTACAGTATAAAGTGTTCTAGACAAAGAGTGACTGAGTGTGTTATATTAGGGTCCATGGAAATGCATCAACTGATAAACTAAATTGTTGAATAAAGGCACGTGTTAGTAAAGTTAATTTTATTAACAGCTAAGATTGTGTAGCATCAATACGCTAGCAACTAAATAGAACAACACTTATGTACACATACATTGAAGCCTGCTGGATCACTTCAGAGGACGGATGTTGAGTTTAGGGTCAGTGGTAACCAGTTCCAGTTCAGTGGTAACCAGTTCCAGATCGCTTGGTTGATAGTGATGCAATATAAAATATAGTCGAATAAAGAAGTGGGACATTACGTGCGATACATTTTCAGGGACCAACATTCCAACAACAACACTAAATTTGAGGAAATGTATAAATACCTTCTGACCGATCAGAATCAAGTGTTTAAGGGTGCTTTCTCAGCTACAGGCTTTAGTCCATTTAAATCAAACTCTAGTTCGTTTTCCTTCTCGGCATGGTTTGTTTTGTCTGGTACAAACACAATAATCAGAACAAAACAACTGCACCAAGACCCCCAAAAAGAGTTGGTCTTGATCCGGATCATCTGGAGAACTCTGGTGCGGTCCTACTGGTCAGAAAGCATACAGAACCAAACCAAGACCATTGTACAGACCTGATAGATCTTCAGAAATATCTTGATATTTCTGATGAGCATGTGACAGTTCAGTAGGATTAATACACGGTGCCTCCTGCATCGTCTCGATACACGCCCTCGGCAACTCCACTGCATCCACTGCATTGCTTTCCGACCGTAGCCAGTAGCCATGCTCTCTCTTCAAACTGTATGATTGGCCTAAAGTGGCAAACGCAATCGCCGGGGTGACAACCAACACATTACCTTCTTCCTGTAGTTATTCTTTTGTTCCCGTGGCAGACATCTGAATAATCTAAGGTGTAAAAGCACTCTAAGGGCATAACAATCTTCGCGTGAGTAGCAAACCGATACAGTTAAATAATTAATCTTTTTTTCTTTAAAGGATGTACAGGATGAATTTCTCTGAGCGATAATAAAGATTTCACCTGTTTCCTACGTGCTAAAACTCCCGTCAACATTTCTATGAACTCTATTATAGAACGAGCTTGTTTGGTCTTTGAACCTGGTCAAGTCTGATCAAGCCGGATGGTCATGTGACCGTGATTAGCGTCACCTGTAGCTGTGATTAAAAACAGCTCTTTTACTCAGGCTTTAAGATCTCGCTCTTCAGATTGATTTCATTTTCTTTCTCCTGCTAATGAGCTCCCAGTTTAGGCAGCGTGGAGAGGCGGTTGTACACCCCACAGCGAGGAAGCGGTTCAGATCTTCGCTTGATACGCATCAGTTACACAGCTAATCCAAACAGAAATATAATCACCGCGGAGCATTGGCAAACGATGGAATTGTTTAAAGCTAATCCTGTGGGATTTTGTTTTGATAAAGCTATACAAATTGTCAGCTTAAACACTGGTGATAGCTTAGCAGGATTAAAAACCAAACCTTGTATGTCAGACAATAGGGGTTATGAACATTTACCGCAGTTAGCAGACAAGCTTATACAACAACTCGTCGGTGCTAGGCTAGTCAAGTGGCTCCGTTCCTGACATTGCTAACTAGCTACCGTGAAGGCAGTTGGTAATGGAGTGAGTGCTGTGGTGAAGAGGAGCGTCTTTAGTTAGACCGTGACTCAGACGTTAAACAGCCAGGCGAAGTTCATCCCCCACCTGAGTGCAGGACAGAGACGAGTCACGATGCACATGTTCCTGTTTATCCTGAGGAATGCTGGCTCGAGTCAGAGGTTCCTATCTGATGTGGTGAGCTAAAATAAGCCAGCGGAGAGAACGCAGTGCTGGTGTGGGACTTAAAGGTCACGTATTATGCCATCCATAAGATGTCTCAGTCTGAGATTCTGTTCCAGGTGAAATGAGATTCAGGTTGTGTATTCACTTCTTTTCACTTCTTTTCCAAATGTGCCATTTCAATGTCTGTAGCTTTAATTGAAATGCTCCCAAATGCCCTTTTAAGGAAGTATGTTTTCCAAGTTAATCAGAACCACTAATGACCTTAAGAGCTGAAGGTTAATTATCCATGGTTAGCCTCCAACGGCTAACCTGAGCTTTTTAATCAAAGGGTTTAAGAATGGGGCACAAAGGAAGGCAGATCTGGGAGGAGCTGAGCATTGACCTGGGGGGACCTGGGGGTTTTGATGACCTTTATGAGGTCACATTAGGAGGAAACGTCCGATGTGCTTGTTCACGCCACGGTGTATATACAAAAATGAGAAAAGGGACAAAAAGCTATTAATGTTTACCCAGAGTCACAATCCCATCTCAATGTCTTAACATGACTACAAAGTGAATTTTACATCACAGGTCACCTTTAAGTTTGGACATTAAATGTATACGTGACAGCAAGTAGTACAGCTGGCTCTCCAAGTAAACTGAAATGACCTGAACATCGAGGACAGAATTTGGGTCACCTCGAGTGTCCCTGAGCGGTCGGAGTCGACCTTCCGACCGCCAGCGTCCAGGTTCCGAGGACAGCGTTTAATGCAAGTGTCCTCCTGCTGTGCGTGTCAGGAGAAGGGTGAGGAAACCTGCAGGAACTCGAGTCCTTTCAGACAGCGTGTGCTTCTTCATCTTTTGCATATTTGGATGATGGCCATCTTGTTTTTATTTTTTTTGCTTTTTTAATTATTATAAACGTAAATTATAAATTCAGGTCTAACTGACTGAACTGTAGTACACACACCACATTATTCCTAAAGTAATTCATTTAATTAACCTTAGACCTTATAGGATACTTATAGTCAATATTAGACATGAAGAAAATAGATTCAGTGATGTTTTGTGATTCTTTTATATATTGCCACACTGACTCAAATCTTTTTTTTTTCTTTTTACAATATATATATACGTTTGCATTTGAGGTGGTAAAATGTTATATGTTCCTCTGTAAGGTGGTACATATCTAAATATCATAATATCATATATCATAGGTGGTGCACTCTAAACTATTCCGACATTGGCAGGCAGCACAGCATCCCGTGTGGTAGGAGCAAATTATTTGCTACTAATTAATAATAATTAAAACTAATAATATAGAATCAAAATATTTATAAAATCATGATAGAATAATTTATAGTATCACGATACAGATCAAAATAGCATCTAGGTATCGTGATAAGAGAGTATCACTTGGTCCCTGGTGATTCCCATCCCTTGTCATTATTACGTATATAGATTTCCACTGTACAGTATGGCACAGCCGGTTTGATTTAGACCATTTTTTTCAGTGTTATACTGTCTCACTTCAAACAATAATCATTTAAAATGTAAATGATTCAAATTTCTTTGAGTATGGATACTAAAATTAGTGTAATCGTCTACAAGCATATGATTTGTAAAATGTTTTGCTTAAAATAAAGATTTTTTGCACCAAAAAAAATAAATAAATAAATAAAAACCCTAAGCAGATAGGTTAATGCCTCTAAGAAGATAAGAGGCATTAAGTATAATGAAAAATGGTGTTATTTGATCCTATCTGAAAATTCACTTTTTCATGCAGGTGAGACAATTTTTAGCTCTTTGGTTGACTAGAAGTGAATGAGTGTGTCCTGGACAGGCCGGGTGTATTCCCAGTGTTCCCAGTTTCACCTCCACCCTGATCAGGATAAAACCCTTATTTGTCCGGGACGAATAAATGAATAAAGGAAAGTTTTCTTTATTTAAACATGACTTCTGCTGCTAGTTAAAAACAAACAAACAAACATCTGGAACGGAGTGTATTCCAAAATATTTTCTAAAACCATTTACCAAAACCTTTTGTTGTTTTTCATCAATAATTTTTTTGTCCTACACCAAATGTACTGTAAGCGTTTTTTTTTTCTTCTTCTTCTTCTTCTTCTTCTTTCCCAAGAGCATGCGTAAAAGAGAGAGGTTTTAAACATGGCAGTGTATAATAGACGCCTGTGTCAGCGAGCTGCAGCTGAAGAGCCGGGCGGTAGATGGAAAATTAGACATATACTGCTGCACAATAAATCTTATTGTAATTCTCGGGGCTTGCGTTACAAATCTTTGGCCCTGGAGAGCAGCCCTGGCATTGTGTTTTCCGGTGCTTTCCTGCATACGCGCCCAGCATCCAGACTTCTGGCCTGGTGACATTTTAATCTTGACGATAATTCTCCATTTTTTTTTTTTTTTGGAGTGAAAGGAATTGTGGGTAGTTAGGATAACACACACACGCACACACACACACACACACACACACACACACACACACTTAGAGGGATGGGGTTTGTGCAGAAGTATGCATTCATGGAGGAGCAATTTCGCAGCCTCTAAGTGGCTTGTTTGGATGAACTGTCAGAGTGTTTGTACAAAGACGTAGGTGTTTGGGCAGCAAATAATAATTAATTCCGTGTAGCCGCTCAGAGAGACGACAGCGCTGTTATTTCACGGCTGTGATGACTAAACATTGGAGAGGAAGTCATCTGGAACAATATTTTACTGTTTTAGAGCTGCTGTCTCCTCCTGAGCCGCTGTGCTATTGCCACCGAGTCCAGTGAATCAGTCAGGGAGTGGCGGCTCGCGCGGCCCAGCTGGCTATTTGTCTGATTTTCTCATTAGACTTGACTCATGACTTTATTGTGCCGCCTTTGGCAGAGGGCTCGGTTCTCACCGCTCAAGCACTGCACCCTCAATTTGTTTATGGACTCGCAGGTAATTTCAGTCCGTGTTTGGGTGTCGTCCCCCCCCCCCCCCCCCCCCACACACACACTTTTTTTTTCACCTCCCATCCCAGATTTGAGTTTTGAAATGAAATCTTTCGTAATTGAAATACATTTATTTTCGCGAGCGAGGCTGTGCGTCGCTATTCATCCTGCACCAGCGTGCGGTTATTTGCAGGATGAACGAGCTCGCGTTTATGTCGTGTAATGCAAGGTGGAACGATTGGATTTCAATGGCTGCACAAAAGCCTTCGAGCAAAATACCACTAAAGTGATGTTTTTTTTTTTTCTCAGCTTCTCAAATAATAAAAGAAAAAATATATCGAAGGTAAATTTTCAAGTTTTATCCTCAGCGGAGAAACAAGCGCTACGCCACTACGCCCGAGTGCAGCCTCTGGATAGCGCTGGACGCTCATGGATAATGTAGACGTGGCTCCAGCCCAGAGCCATTTTTAATCCTTGGAGGTGAAGGATTTAAGGAATCTTGCTAATTTCACAGATGGTTTAAAATAGATTAGTGTGGAGTACCGGCACCCGGAGATGCGCGGACCCACCAGGCTCCCGGTTCCTTTGCCAAAACCCTCCGAAGTGCCTTCCAAAAGTCCAGCAAGGTTAAAGACAAACTTCTGCGTTTGTAAAGTCGATGCTAATCTGGGAAACTTCACCTCCGCTATCCGGAGGAGCCGTTGATAAGAAGCTTGTGAAGATTCACCACGTCATCATGAAGAGATGTGACCTGCTTCCTCATGTTGGTTTGTTTCCTTTTGAA
Source organism: Clarias macrocephalus (assembly GCA_011419295.1). Classification (NCBI taxonomy): domain Eukaryota; kingdom Metazoa; phylum Chordata; class Actinopteri; order Siluriformes; family Clariidae; genus Clarias; species Clarias macrocephalus. The sequence goes on from JAAGKR010002232.1 coordinate 73,624, forward strand.
ACAGGAAGTCAGGGTGACGGCATGCTAAACTGCTTGTGGCTAAAACACGGTGTTGGTGCTAAAAAAAGTGTCTCACCTGTGAATTTTCAGATAGGATCAAATAAGACCATGTTTCATTATACTTCATGCTTCTTACCTCCCGATTCATGCTTGTTGTTTTTTTTTTTTTATACATATGCATACACGTTTATATTTTATCAGATAAAAAGAAACACATTTGCTGATTTTTTTTTCACATTTGCCCTTTTATGTTTTAGTGTCTGTAATCTTTTTTTGAATTCAAATCAAATCAATGATCTGAACTGTCATTCAGATGAAACTTGACCAATTTTCACCTGAAAACACGTAAACCTGAAAAAGTGTATTATTCTAAAATGCTAAATTGTTAAGATATTGGAACATGAATTTGACATGGTTACAGACACTACAGATTTTTCTCTTTTACCAAAAACAGTAATGTTTTAATTTAGCCGTAATGTTTTAATATATTTGCATAAATATTTGCAGAATTTATATAATGAATTTTCAGGCACTTATAAAATCATCTCTTCAAAATGGCTGACGTTAGCAGTTTGACATTTTTAAGGAAGCGAGATCAGTCACTTCCACTTTGCATAAACTTCAGAAGCAGCTTCGCTGGCACACTATGACATTATATATGTAACATAAAAAAAATTCAGCACCAACACTGATAAATAAGTTTTTGACTTGACAAGTTAACACAAGAGCCAATCATGTTCGAGATACACCATGCCACGCCCACGTCTAGTCAAAATAACAGATCTGATAGTGAAGTAAAAGCTAAATATTCAGAACAAGTTTAACATGAGCTTTTTTTTGTAACTACTATTGGCTGTAACTGCTAAGCTATTAACCTGCTACTGTAGAGCACAACAGCCCTTACACTGAACACATATAATAATAATATCTCTTTTTTTTTATTTGTGTATTGGTGATGCTCCCATTACTTCTTGACTTTACTTCTAAAACCCATATACATATATACAGTACGTTAAAGTCTAAATCAAGGTAAAATATAACGTTGTCTTGCGATCATGATCTCCGCTATCACCCAGGGCTCCAGTGCTTTGATGCTTCCAAACAATGACCGTCTCCACCGATCTCCAAAGCTTCTCCTCAGCGTGGAGCCGACAGCACCGGGCAGTTTGGCTCAGGATGCCATCTGTAAATTGTTTAACTTCTTCATCACCCCATCAATCGGCCGCGTCAGTGGCGGACAAGAAGCCAAGGAAGGGAGGAGGGAGGAGGGGTGCGGTGGGGAGGGAGTGTGAAAAGACCAGAGAAGAGCAGGGCCAAGCCTGCTGACAGAGCCATCGCAGGCCCACCGAGTCCAGACACAACTCTGGACCATCTCACAGAACCCAGCTAGGAGTTAATGTGGGAACACAATGAGCGCGGGTGAAAAACTCGACATGTTTTTGTCGGGCTTGTCATTTGCCGCCGCATAGCTGCGAAGAAAGCCTAGGAACCATCTGAATGTCATTTGTGCTCCGTTAATGCGCCATATTCGGGTCAGCTTCCACATGGCTTTTGTTGGAGAGCTGTGAACAATGGCAAGGACTCTCTCTCTCTCTCTCTCTCTCTCTCTAAAGCATGCTGGACCTGCCTCATGTCTCCAAAAAGCTGAGCTCATGGCCCAACAGGATGCTGCTAATCAGATTCCATCAACAGTGAGGACTCGGAGAGACGGAGGTCCGGATGATCACCTCGGAAAATAGCCACAGGATTGGGAACAGTGTAGAGGGAGCGTGTAGTTGAAGTGTAAATGTGGCCCGATGCATTTTTAAAGCTTCACAGCGGTGGTAGGGAAGCCCCCGCGTAGGCCGTGTGTGTGTGTGTGTGTGTGTGTGTGTGTGTGTGTAATGTATATTTACTTAGATCTCCTTTTCTCATCCGTCACCAAACCCACATTTGTACGTTCTGTCGAACGTGTTGTGCGTTTCCCGAGCGCGGTTGTTGCGCATATCAGTTTGCAAGATGAACTTTTTTTTTTTTTTATATAAAGAATCACACACAAGCTCATCTTTCATAAAATGTAATTTTACATACTGTTTCAGATCATTGCATTTCCTGAGTGTATTTATCTCGCCGAGCATTTGACTGCGTTTCTTTTAAAGGAAGAATGAATGCGTAATGCAAATTTAAAAAGGATTCTTGACTCCCGAACGCAATTTGAAGAATTTAGCAAAAAATAAATAAATAAATAAATAAATAAATAATAAAGGCCTGTGCCGAGGCGTTATTATCTCGACGCCATCACTTCGCTCTCTCATGCATATGTCAATTGCTCAGCCACACCTTTATGAATATGGAAATCCGCTCCAAATGCCTCATTAATTAGTAATTCATGCATTTTTCACAAATACGTTTTTTTTTTCTTTTTTTCCCCGAATGGAGGATGATGATGAATGATCGGTTGTTGCGTCTGAGATATCCGTTCCTTTCAGGAAATTGGTTATTTTGAAAACCGTGCGCAGGCCTGAAAGAAGAGAAGTGTGTTTTGTTTGTTGCTCTTTTGGAGTCTTTACTTCGGCGCTGATTGTGCAGCCGTCAGATCTGCGGTGCTTTGCGGATGACGAGGACAAACTGCTCTGTGTGTTACGTGTCTAAAAGCAGGAACAAGCGGCGTGTTAAATTATTTTAGTGACCGCTTTAGAGACAGGAAGTGGACGACCTGCGCAGCTGAGACGGTTAATATTACAGTACTGAGCATCTGCTCTGCGCATTAAGATTCATTTCATCCACTAAGCAATCATTTATTCCATTTTTCCTCCTTGCCTTTTTAATCCTTCTGTGCCATAATATAGTCATTACACAAGGCCCACTTGATCTTATTTGTCCTGGATAATCGTTTGCATTAAACAGAGTGTTTGCTTTGGAGAACGCCGAGCCTGAATACGCATAAACGACGACACGGATCTCGTGACCTTTTGTTTATTCGGTGTAACGCATCAGCGCTGGTGGATCCTCTGTTACATCGAGAATTTAACACAAAACTGAAATGAGGCTGAAAAACAAGCAGACAATGAAATGTTTCGGTTTACTCAACGTATTACACGCGATTGCTCAGAAGGTGTTGATTTATTTGAAGATAATGAGATTTTGTCATTGTAGTGATACACCAATTTTATTATTTTTTTTTCTTTACGTATCCGAGTTAGGAAGCTGGGGTCAGAGCGCAGGGTCAGCCAGCATACAGCGCCCTCTAGAGCAGGCATGGATAAGGGCCACGCCCAAAGTCTCAACTTGGTATTGCACAGCCTTAACCGCTTGAGCCAGCACCACCCATCGTTATTGTTCCTAAACTAACGACTTGTTCACAGCAAAGTGTAAATGATGCAGTTTCTTAACGTGACATTCATGGAAGGAGTCTCCAGTGCAAGCACTACTGTACCACTTGAAGGTAACTTTAAGATTTTTTTAAATCTTCAGGACAAATGAGTTTCTTAGTGACTATAAACAGATCAAATGTACCTGCCTCACTATTATATAAGGGAACTAAAACACTCCAGGGTGTGCTGTTAAAGGAAAATAACCAGCTTTTGGGTCAGATCTGTAACTCTTTGCTATATCACTTCATAAACTTGAATGCGTCTGGGAATCATAGGCAGACTGACGATTAAATTTTTGTTCATTTGTTTAATTTCAGATTTTTCTCAAGCAGCTTTATTTCATGCAGGTTTTAAATAATTAAAAAATTATACGTACAAAGCGATCTTCTTTTTCCTGTTGATCGTCAGCTCTGCACTCCAGTCCACTAGGTGGCGGTAATGCACCAGCCGCTCTTAACCCTAAAAGTAGAATATGTGATACTCTCACAAAATGTGAGAATTAACAGAAGATGAAAGCAGTTTGTATTTTTTTATGGTAATTTTTCAATGTTTTAATAAAATAGTGAAACAAACAAATAAAAAATAAAAAAAACTGACCCGACAAAAGCTTGTTTAAATCACAAAACTAAATAAATCGCACAGCTTTAGTCCTGAAGATGTCAGGAAAAATGTTCAGCTTTACCTCTGACTGTTACAAAATGCTGACACTGAAGACTTTAAGTAATAAAGTAATTATCAATGATAACATACTGTACAGCTTTGTACTCCGTTTGTTTTTAGTGGAGCATCCGCCATTTTTTTTTCATTATGTGTTTGGGGAAAATGTTTGAATGTTAAAAATGATTCGACTAATCATTTAAAAAAGAAAGAAAGAAAGAAAAAAGCCACAAGCTATACATTTTTAACCGGAGTGGTAATTTCTGAACACGAACAGAACGTCTGCTTCGTCTGTGTTTTTTCTTTTCGCGGATCGCAGCCAAAAAGACTGACATGCTAATAAACTGCTGTTAATTAGACGCACTTTGAATCGTCTCGTCCTGCGTCTCTCTGCCTCTGCGTTCTGGAGCTGGTGGCTTATTAAATCATTTGTTGCTCCTGGGTGATCTGCTTCTGAAAGCCGCTCTGACCCCTCCAGGCACAATTTTATATATATATAAACTAGTAATATTTTGCAAAAGAATTATAGAGAATTATACATCATTATCACAGAAGTTTTTGGAGAGATGAAGCATCAAAGGGAGACGCTGGGGATGATGATGATGGTGATGACTCATCTTCCTTTGTGTCCATCCATTAAACCTGTGCATTTCAGCTTTACTGTATATACAGAAATGCATGACGTTTTACATACAGTGCTATAAAGCAGTATTTGCCCCCTTCCTGACATAATTTTTTTTTTTTTATTTGGATACTTGTCACACATTAATGGTTCAGATCATCAAACAAATTTTAATATTTCTAACCTAAGTAAATCCAAAATGCAATGTTCGATGAGGAATTCATGATTCCATCAATTATAGCAAGACCATCATACTACCACCACCATGTCTCACTGTTGGTATGATGTTGTTCTTTTTGTGAAACGCTGTGTTAGTTTTACTCCAGGGTCACGCCCCTTCCAAAAAGTTTTGTCTTATCAGTCCACAGAATATTCGCCCAAAAGTCTTGGGGATAATAAAGATGGTTTTTGGCAAATGTTAAACAAGCCTTTGTGTTCTTTTTGGTCAGCGATGGCTTTCACCTTGGAACTTTCTCATAGACGCCATCACCCCCCCCCCCCCCCCCCAACAGATGTTGTTCTGGGTTCTTGTATGAGCTCCTGGATGAGTCGTTGTTCTTGGAAGGCATCCTGCGAAGGTTCAGCACTGTTCCAAGTTTTCTCCATTTGTGGACAATGGCTCTCACCATGGTTTGCTCGAGTCCCAAAGCCTTAGAAATGGCCTTTTGACCTTTTCCAGACTGATAAATGTCTATTAATTAGTTTCCCATCTGTTTCTTTAGATCACAGCATGATGTGTTGCTTTTTGAGATCTTTTAGCATGCTTCACTTTGTCAAACAGATTCTATTCAAGTGATTTCTTGATTCAACAGGTCTGGCAGTAATCCTGTCTGTGTGTGGGAAATTCAATTTAACTCAGCTTTCCAAAGAAATGTGGTTAATCACAGTTCATTCATGATTTAGCAATGGGGCAATTACTATTTCACAGGTTTTGGACAGTTTAAAATCATTAAAAAACTTAATTTTGTACATTTGATACCAATTTTTCTTGGTATCATAATAATTTTTATTTTTTATGCAAAAAAAGAATTTAAGGAAGGGGTATAATAAATAATAAAATTTAAAAAAGTTAACAGTTAAAACTGAACATTGTTGCTAACTCCAAACACCCTTCCTAACAGGACATGGTTCGTTATCAGTATCATCAAAGGAAAATACTAAAGAATAAAACATGTGATATGCAGTTTTTGGGAAAACTATCAACAGTTGATGCAATAAAGCGGGAAACATCATATCTTGTGTTATACAGTAAGTGTTTATTTGTGCTACACTACAGAACTCAAATAACATTTAGAAATGTTATGTATTAAAGGAACACCAAAAAATGTTTTTTATTCATTCAATTATTTATAGTCACATAAGTTCCTGTTCTCATTTACACTATAGCAGCTATAAACAGCCTTCCTTCAACAGCCTGTCTATTTCTGTCTCTAGGGTTAGGGTTGGCTGATACTGGAGACTAATTCCATAAATGCTAAATAAATGTACATAAATATAATGCATAAAGAGCAAACTAAATGCTAACACATAATTATGATAAGTGTAAGTGTGATTATTAAAACCTCTCATGCTATAAACACTTAGATCAACACTGACTTGGACTGCATCTCCCATCAGCCTCATTGGATCACATGATCCTGTCACATGACTAATTAACCTCTCACACCTGTTTTGTTTTGCCCTTTATTAGTGCCTCTATTTTAGGTTCTTCCTTTTCCCTCTTTAGATGCTTATATGCTGTTGTGTGGTTCCTGCCACACCTTGTTTTTATTCTGTAGTGGTTATGATTCTTGTTTTGAACTAATCTATTTATCCAAAAGTATATTCACCCCTGACCTGACCTTCACACCCATATATGGGTCCTCCCCAAACTTTGTTTCACATAAAGGTTAAACCACACGATTGTATAGAATGTCTCTGTAAATGAAACTTTCTCTTCATTGAAGCTAAGAGGTCCAAACCCATATCGAGCCTGATGGTCCTCCTGTGAGAGCCAGCACCTGAACTCATTAACACGCTTGTAGCTGAATGAACAAAAATCCACACATCATGTGTAAAGAGGAGAAGAGCATGGTGCATTATAACAGGAGTAAAAAGAAGGGGAGTGCATGTGGAATAGGATGTTCATCAGGTACATATCTGTGTAATGGTCAGGGGTGCACATACTATTGGCCATATACAGTAGTGTATGTTTTATTTAACATTTACTTAATGTACTGTATGCTTTAATGAAAAAACAAAAAAAACAATTGCAATTATTTATACAACCTATACAAGTTACGTGTTCACAACATACACTGCATTCCAAGATCTTTCTATTCTATCTTTCCATTTTAGGTCAGGGACAGTCGCATAAGCATTTCACTGCATGTCATACCGTGTATGGTTGTGTAAGTGACAAATAAAATAAAAAGAAATTTGCATATGCAAATGCTCAGATTTACTTTACAAAGAGTTCATGTTTATTTCTCAATTTGTCAGCTTCAGGTTGAAAACCTGGCGTCTCGCCGTTGTAGCTGTCTCTGGTCTCAAAAGGGTGGATTATCTGAAGATCTGTATAAAGATTCGGTCCTAAAGGAAGCAGCTACAACTACAACGACATCAACAACTCAAAGTGAAGTATTTTGTGAATTTGGTGAATTGGGAAGATTGGAGCCGAATGAATTTCTGAGGTGTCGAGCTTTCAGAGATGTCGAGTGTGTTTTCTGCTCTTCTCCGCGCTCTTTGCTGGTAAATGCACCAGTGCAATCTGTTTCATATTAAGCCTCTGGTTTAAAAGCTTTAAAGTGGTCCACTAAATACTAACGTGATTTTTTTTTTCTTTTCTTCTTCTTCATTTTTAACATTTTTTTTAACAGGACGTTCCTCTTCGGAGCTCTCGTTGTTTACGATAGCACTCCGTCGGACAACTCGTCATCAGGGCTTATTGTGATTCACGTTCTCGTCCCTAAGCGCGCATGTCGTTTACTGGTGCTATAAATCACCACAATGCCCCGGTGTCATTATCAGCCTTCCTGACTGCATTTATACTGTACACTGTGTACACGCTGGATTACCTTTTTTAAAAGGAGCTCATAAATGTGATTTGGGCAACATTTTGCTTTGTCTCACGTCTGATCGAAGTATAAAAAGAAACACTTGTTCAAAATTCTTTAAATAAATAATTACACATGAAAAAGTGTCGACACAATTAGCACTTCTGTCACAGAAGTGTTTTATTCCTCTTATACACCAGCAATTAGCCAAGAATTACAAGGTCAAAGCAGGACTTTTGATTGTACAGAATAACAGAACACAGTCCTGTGAGTAAAAACTCTCTTTATTTCTCTATATAACCCACTGATACACTGATGCACTTATCCCAGTGTTTCACTAGTGCTTGGACACCATCAAGGTTCGAAAGTTCTCTCAGTACGCCGGAGCCGTGATCGGACAGCCTGTCTTATTCACATCTGAAACGTCAGCCTCCCAGGAACTCCTTTAATGCCTCTAAAATGTGGAAATGGCTTGGAGTGAGCTCAGGACTGTACGGTGGACGTGGCAACGAGTTCCTTTAATGTGGAAGTGTGCTGGTGAATGAGTGTGCGTATAGATCACACACAGATGAGTCTCTTCAGTTCACGGGAAGACTGCAGTGGGCTCAGAGCCACCCAGGATTGTCATTCACGGACGTACGGCCTACTTTAAATGTTTGCACCATTCAAATGTTTCACTGCGGCTAAGCGTCTCATCAGCGTACTGTGCCTGATGTATTTTGTAAATGTCAATCACTTTTATGCCTTCATTCAGCAGATATTTCATAACAAGTCCCAGTTTGACTTGGACGTGTCTATTTTTCAAAACCAAGGTTGAATTTAAGTTACTTATTATGTTGAAGATGTTGAATCTTTGAATGTAACAAAGCTCTGGCACTGAAGACTCCTTCCATAAATGATAAATAAACATTTCTCTTAGCAAACGGTTGCTATGGTAATGATTGCATGTAAAAACAAGTACATTAATATAAATCTATGCTGCTGTGAGGGATGCTGTTATCGAAAATTAATTAACGCCTTTGGAAGTCAATGGCGCTCTGAGATGAATTAAAATATTTACGCACTGATAAATAAGTTGTGTTTTTAGCTTTACCACAGTTATAGAAACACATTTGTTTCTTTATATCATTAATTAATAATGATTTCTCTGAACTTACATTTTAGTTTAGTGATTTGTGATATTCATATTTACATCCATGTTTTTTTACACAAACATTTTTATTCTAAATAACTTTCCAGTTGATTCACAGAATATTAATTCTCAATTAATAATCTCTTCTCAATTACATCACTGATTCACACCCTTTAATCTCCCAGAATGCATCACTCTGTGAACTCAACATGAGCATAAAGTGGCAAAAAGCTACTAACACTACTGTGGTCCTGCGTCTAGCCCCGCCCCTAAACCCAGCCTCTATCTTGTTGTTCACTTTGATTGCTGCTTATTAACATGCACTAATTGAAGGAAAATGTGTGGTGTTGTTTTTTGTTTGTTGGTTTGTTGTAAAATTCAGCAATGATATAAACATTGTAATATTGAAATTAGGAACGTTTAAGAAAATACAAATGACTTAATTTTAATGATAATTCTATTTAATTTGTTATTAATCCAGATGTCTTCTTAAATAAATGTTCTACAGATTTGCATACTGTACATATGAATACATTATTATACTTAGTAACTGCATAAATTACCAGAAACCATCAGTAAGATCAGATTTATGTTTGTTGTTATTGGATAATTAAAAACACTACTTTATACTTTAAATAAAAATAGATTTTAAGCACTTAAATAAATCAGAAAATATGTCAAATGTTATGACGCAAAATCTTTAATCTATGATGCTTTAAATGTCAATATCCTCTAATTTGTCTAATTTCTTGCTCGTTGTGTTGTCACTTCTTTGTGCCATCGAGTTGTGTTGCCCTGAAAATAGCCTTCATGGGATTTTATTCCAAGTCTTTATTATTGTGGTTTTGAGCTGCCGGCTTAAATAAGGAAACAATTACAGGACGTTTCCCGGGAATTGCCGTAACGTGCCAAATAGATTTCTCCTACGCTTCATTGTAGCTGAAAATATTTGCGCCGCTTTTGCCAATTCATTAATCAGAAAAGTGCAATCTCTGGCGTATCGTGAAGTTTATTATTCAGCATTACTTTCAGATTACTGTGAAACCTGCAGGCTATGCGGCTCATTAAACGGTGGTTTTCTTATTATTGAGCTAAATTGGTCTCGAAATTTAATTAAATTCCTGCTGTACGCAATATTTGGTAGGGACTTCTTTTGTCGTAGTAGTAGTACATGAAGATTTTCTTTTCGTGTGTTCATTTGTATTAGAATGGGTTTTGACTCTGCCTCTATGTTGCTTATGCAGTACATGAACACGAAACCCTTGATGAAAATCTACTTCCTCTTTGTGTCAAGCTTTAATGACATCACCTTCTTATACTGTACCTGTACCGGTTCTCTGACCTGAAACGATCCTGCTCGCTAAATACGCTCCTAGCACAAGTCACCTAAGACAAACAAACAAAAAATCTATAAATTCTGTAATTTTATAAATGAAAATCCTGCGTGTAGTGCATCAAAACGAACTAAATGTAAATTCTTGTCAATGTCTGCGATCAGCTCAGCTTGTGATTTCAAACATGTCTTGCATTATTAGGCGAATCTCATAGGAAAATCTAGTCTAATAGTCAGCAGGTGGCAAAATTCCCACTTAAAATACTACATTATTCTGCACATTGTCTTCCTCATGACTCGACATGGTTTCTATATTTCATTTAAAGTCTATTTTATTTTATGTGTACGTAATTTAAAAAATTACAGCTATAAATTTTACTGTATTTTCTATATTTCTAATGTTTTAAACGTTTCTCTTATTTTATTCATATAAAGATTAATTTTATATTTCCACTTATTCCACGTTAGAATATCTCCGTTAACTTCCGGGTTCCTGGGTCGAATCACAAATAGCGTTAAATGAAAAGCTAGTGCGCTATATAGGGTGTACAATCCCTTGGTCCACACACCAAGTAGTGCCCTTGATCAGGAGTCAGAGAGGGATTCGGGATTCAGCCTTGTGTTTAGCAGCTAGTTATCCAACAGAACAACACAGACGGTTCAGAGGTCATTCAGGAGGATTACTGCAGAGGCGCGAGGCGTGTTGTGTAAGACGACATCGCGTTATCGCACGTGTGTTGTTGCTGAAAGTGATTCTGTGACTGGGTGTGAATGTTGGTTTTGTCAGGCAGCTGCTCTCTCCTCAGCCTCCTCTCACCCACACTCAAATAAATTAATCATGGCATAGTTTATTGTTAAGTATTTGCATCCCTTTGATTTTATTTCAATAATATTTTTGCCAAAATTATAGAATCAGATTATTTACAATTAAGTTATATTTGTTTATTTTTTTTAATGTCATTTAATCACTTATAGAGTATGACTTTAGTTTAAATGTCTGCGGATCAAGATCCAATTAGCTAAATCGTATGAGACTGATGTACATTAAAATCTTGCAAATGGAATCATTTAGAAGCAGAATTGAAGCTGTTCCACACTCCCGTCGGTAGAGGGCGATAGCAGCAGCAGGTGAAGCAACACTTTCATTAACATTTTGCACTGAAGCAAACCTCGTTTTAAGGTAAGTTATATTTGTAGTCATCCTTCATAATTTGTTGGTTTCTGCCTATGGAAATATATTTCTAGGTTTGTTGATATCATATTACACTAATATCAATGCAATGACTATACTTTTTTTGTTTTTGTTTGTTTAGTCCACTAGCTAGCTAGCTTGCACATGGCCCTAATAAATATAAGCTAACTTTAGCCACTTAGCATTTTTTTCATTTGCCAATATTAGATGTATTGCTAAAACCATATAGTATTTTCTGTATTTATATTTACATCCTTATTTTTCGACCTAACTGTGTAGTAGCTGTGTTCAAGAGACCCTTAACATATTAGCCTGGGCTTAAAATCAAAGTTCGACAAGGACCAAATGTGTGTTTGTTGCGTGTCTAATGGCTTTAAAAATATATATGAACATCACTGTGGCTGGTATTGATTATTTTCTTTTATTTATCCTCCAGGACTGTGAAAAGTCAAAGGCTGAGTCTGGAAGTGCACAGACGACCACGAGCATCATGTCATTCGGGCATCATGTCATTCGGGCATCATGTCATTCGGGCATCATGTCATTCGGGCATCATGTCATTCGGGCAGTGGGTGCTGGACCTGGAGATTAACCTACAGATGTTGGTGTGATTACTTGGGGGTTTGGAGTTCTGCAAAACCTTGACACACATGAGTGTGATGCTTTTTAACCTCCCTTATACATTTAACTCTAAGGAACTCGGGTGAATATTTGAAGCGTTTCAGAAAATCCTGGTGGAACAAGAGGGACTACCAAACCGTCACCTAAAGTCTAAGCACTAAAAATTAAGATGCTTCTGTGATTAATTAACAGACATCTCCTTTTTTCAATGCAAGTGGGTTGACTTGTACTAAATGTCTGTGCTTTGTGTTGTTTAAGTTAATGTTTATACTTCAATGCTTGAAAGTTGAATTTAGTTATTTAATATTTGCTGTGGAATGTTCATTCTATACTACAATTAAACATGTATAAAAAGTATATGTTAAAAGACGCATATACTGAGCATTATGGCTCTGAATGTTATTGTAATGACTGTTAGCAGGTTTCCCTGTTTTATTTGTCTACCTCAAGTTCCACATTTTTTAATTACAATCCTTGAAACTTATCTCTAGCACTGGCTAGTATGTTTTTTGCTACCATTTTTTTTTCATCTGGTTTTTGGTTGTTATTCTTAAAATATGCCTTGAAGTATAACATGTATTAAATAAATAAAATATGGAGCAAGGTAGTCTGTTGTTTTTGTATTGTATATTGGGATTTGGGAGGAATAAAAAATAAATTTTATTGCTAATAAATTGGGTTTATTATTAACAATTACCTAAATAACTAGGCTTTATTGTGTAATAATACATAATTCTCTTCATTATGAATGTAAAACAAATTGGATTTATTGGTATGAATGATATACATGAATCTCATTCTTGCTTATTTCATTTACATATAACTTGCAAATAACAAATACCAAGTTTATTAGTTTGTTTTAGTTATGGTAAACATATGTAATCCAAATGGCTGGGAATTTTATATGGAATCAAAATGCATAAATCTTAATTGTTAGGCCTAAATATTTTTTGAGTGCACGCTGTGACCCACAGTTAGTGTACTTAACCACTGTACAACGTCTGGGTCGCCCAGTCATACATGCAGTATAGCTAAACATCCCGTGTTGTTACCAGCCATTGTCACCTCATGTGAAACTTTTTTTTGTCCAATCAGATTACTCGGTTGGAACTAACTAGCTAGAGCTAGTGAAGAGACTCGTATGAATCAGTTGATTGTGCTGGTCTATATTGTTGATCGTTTGTATGATTAGTGAACTGGCACATTATTTGGTCAATTAAAACACAAGCATTCACAGATGCAGATGCACCGAGATGGAATTTCTTTAGGATGTCTAATAATGAGGATACAAATGTGCATCTATGTTGATGGTGAATATATACAGCAAGTTGAAGTTTGTCATCACGATCATTTGTGACTCACCTGTGTGCCATGTCACAGGAGATACAAGACTATTAGAAATGAAATAATTTCAATCCTTAATGCTTGTTTTTCTTTTAACTGTGAACTGAAGCAGAACATTTTCATTCCAAAAAAAAAGACATTTATTAAAACCGAGCAACAGATTTGTCTGCGCATAAACCGTTATTATATTATATTCTTATCTGTTCAATCAACGACGCCCGCAAAAGGCATCAAATAGAGCCGAAATACAAGACGACAAGAAAGACAGTAACGCGCTCGGCTGAGATTTATAACATTTGAGAAATTCCGCTCAGCCGATGATGTCTTGCGTACACAGTCAGAGCATCATAATAGCATCGACACAAAACCGCTTTGTGCGTTTTGTTTCTTTCCCTCTCTCGCTCTCTTTAAGGATTGAGCAGGATGCAACACGTTAAGCAATTAAAACCTTTTAAACAAGATGAATGAAAGGCAAGATTTGCTCTTTCATTTCATTCCTTCTTTCACTTCAGGAAACCGGGACAAACAAAACAACAAGAAATGTTCGAGAGGTGCTCGGTATTATTAAAAAAAATTTTTTTTAAATATAAAATTAGCATTTAAATGGTAAAAATGTCACCCAAGAAGAAGATTAAAAAAGTTAGTTCACGATACGCAAATGACTAAACCGTTTTGAAACTGTAATTAAACGTTTTTTTTTTTTTAACACATCTTTAAAATATTTGCTCCTGTTTATCTGTTGAACGATACCTGATCTCTGCAGAGCTTCCTGTCAGACATGTGTATATTTCAAGAGAGACACCAATAATGTTATATTTATATATTTATTTATATATTGTGTCCAGACAGGAGTCGAACGATTGAGTCGAGCCTCCCTGCACTTTCCTGCTGCTGCGTCTATTGTCATTACCATTTGGTTTAGATTAGCCGGCGGCTCCAGGCGTCTGCTCGCCCGCGTGGAAGCCAGCAGTCGTTCGCTTTATGGAGATCATATGGCGAGGAAACGCGGCTTGAAAGACACGACTCCCAGACCCAGGTTTGATGTATTTCCTATCATTTGAACCTCGGTTTATTCTTTCCTGTTGAGGAACAGACGCCTTACAGCACACGTGCCGCCCCTCCCCAGGTTCCACACGCGTGCACACACACACACACACACACACACACACACACACACACACACACAGGCCCTCCAGGCCCCTGGATCCCCTGAGCTAGAAATCACACCAGTAGACATTTAAGCAACAATAAGCACACTGTCTTCACACGTCAGGAGAATCGAGACACTCTGTAAATGATCCAAGGTGAAACCAAGCGTCGCCTCTGGCATCCGCGATTATAACCTCATAAAGATAAGATCTGATACATTTCATTATACACACATTTAAATGGAAAAGATTTGGCAGCTTTTTTAAAAATTATTATTCAGATTCCTGTGGGAGGGGCTTGTCTGTAATTTCTCAACTCCTGATTGGCTGTCATGTCCCTGAGTATATCAGTGGGGACTGCTTGGGAGTTGGGATTAGAATTAGAGTTATGATTTATTTTTTATTTTTTATTTTATAATGTTCCATTGTTTTTGTTTTTATGTTTATTTCTATTTTTGTTAAATTGTTTCGATTATTTTGGTATTGTATTATATTTGGTAGTTATATTAATTTTGGTATATTGTTTTGCATTAAAAATATTTATTATTTGATTTCTTGATTTAAGTTTTGATTAAATTTTTATTCAAATTGGAATTGTTGATGTTTTTTTATAATGGTTTTAAATGTTTGACAATGTTTCACAGTTTGTTTATTTGTCTGTTTGTTGTTTTAATCTTTTGATTATTTAAACAAAAATGTAGTTTGATTTCTGTTTAATCTCGTCAATAATTGCTTTATTATTTTAAGAAACAATTTATTTTCATTGCAATTATATTGTTCTATTTTGATTATTTAAAAATATAAATATTACTTAGTAAAGTAATTTTTGCGTATTATTATGCTTTTTTGACTTACAGTATCATCTCAAATAACACAAATACAAATTCAGTTTGATCTGATAGAATTTTAGAATTCCATACGATTTCATACAGTTTTTAAAATTGATGTAATAATTTGGATTTACAAAATTCTAATCCTGAAGGAATAAACTTTATTCTGCACAAATAGAAAAATCAAATGAAGAATTTTTTTTTTAAGAATATCTCTAAAGTCTGAGATTGTCCCTGGTTGGTGTAATCACAGTGTTCGGGGTCCTGAAAACAGTTTTTAAACACATTTATAAAAACACTCCAAAAGTAGATTTTGTTCAGACCGATCACAGCTGGAAAAGGGTTTATTTTTTACGG
This sequence comes from Clarias macrocephalus, assembly GCA_011419295.1. Taxonomy (NCBI): domain Eukaryota; kingdom Metazoa; phylum Chordata; class Actinopteri; order Siluriformes; family Clariidae; genus Clarias; species Clarias macrocephalus. Next base: position 89,248 of record JAAGKR010002232.1, read on the forward strand.
AAGGGAATCACCTCGGCGTCCTGTCTCCTGTCTGTTCTCCTCTTAAACCCAGCGCCAGTCTTCATCAGCACCGGCGAAATGTCGTCACGTACTTTAACAGCGATTTAATATCGCCGTATCGTTTATGCTGCTGGAAATGAGTCCCAGCTGGAGATCTCTGGGCGCCGCGGAGGAAGGAAACGGGCGGGGTGCGGATGATTGACAGGACATTTAGACGTGCTACTTCGCTTTACATTACGCCGCTCAATATCAGAGCCAAAGTAAAGCCGGGTCTCATCGTTCCTGGAGTGAGGGATCACTTACCCTGAGAAATCAAAGTCAAGAGAAGAACCTGAGGAGTAAAGGAGAAAAGTGTGAGAAGGAAAATAGTGCCTTATCTATTAGTGCTCGAGAAGCCAATGAGCGTGAGAGGAGCTGTCCTGTTAGATTCACTGGTAGATAAAGCAAAGCTGGGCTCGCGCTGAGGAACACGAGATACAAAGAGGACAGACAGGAAGACAGACAGGAAGACAGACTGGCATTGACATCGAGACTGATTTAGATTTCAATCTCGGTGCTAACAGTTTAACGTGGAGAGAAACATGATGGCCTGCAACGGCTCTGTTCTGGCTCTCCAATCAGAAAACATCAAGAAACCAAGCAAACCACGTTTATGGATCCGTGTTCATTTACACACACTGAAACAAAAATAACATTATATATATACCAGGCATTCAATGTATGGTACATTGTTCTTTTCATAAAAAAAAGGTTCTAGCTTGCAAATGTTCTGATAAAAAAATATATATATAATAAAACTTAATGACACGTCCGGGAAAACCATCAAAGAAACGAAAATTATTCTAGATACAGTATCAGTCAGTTATTGAAAACACTGCCTTTATTTCAACTAAAGCAAAAAATGATTAGTCTTATTAGTCTGTCTTCAGGTGATCCGTCACCTCATTCACTCTAATGTAGGTTTATCTTTAGAATAAAAAAAAGAAGTTTGTTCAAGTCAAGTAGTCAACTCAAGTAGGCTTTTTATCGTCATTTCAAGCATATACAGTTCAGTACACGATGAAACAAAGCAGCGTTCCTCCAGAACCAAGGTGCTACATACAACATAAATTTACGACACAGTTTAACAAAAGCTAACTAACTAAGAAACCTAACTAAGATGTCCTTTAAGAGAATGTTTCCTTGTACGACCCTTTCAATGTAAGGGTAAAAACGTGTTTTAAGTCAAGCCATTCTAGATGCTAAGAACCCATAATAATCCAGTTTAAAGAACTCTTGCACAACTTAGACCTACACGTTAAACTCCTGACAGGTTCTAAGCCTTTGAGGTGTTAAGAAGAAATGAATGATCAGTAAATCGCAGTTTGTGCTCCAAACCTTCCCAGTTAATACAAGCACTCTAAAGAAAAGGGTTCTTTAAGGGGACATTAAATAGCCATGGCATCTCAGCTGTCAAAATAGCTTTCTATTCATTTTTATTCTTAATCCTCATACTGTAATACTTCATTCTGTAGGTAAATAAAATGTTTTGCAAGCTAGAAGCTCTTAATTGGTCAGAAGTTTGAAGGTTCTATATATAGACCCTTTAACAGATTATAGTGTTCAGTGTGTGCTTTACAGGTATCATTTTCCTTGGTTTTAATTATTTCAATTAGGTCCAGTTCTACATCTGTACAGCGATATAGGGAGATATAATATCTAAAACATTGCAAAAGTGTTGGCATCTGCCACACGTAGTACATTTATGAATGTGTGTGACCAGAGCAGCTAAAACAGCAATTTAAATAATACATTCATAAGTATTATTATTATTCCCACTACCAGGAGGGTGAGTCAAAATAAGAATATAAACAGGAGCGTTCAGATATCTGTAAACACAATTCTGAGCGATACTCTAAGGGAGGTGAAAGTTTCTTAAAGAGAATCATTACTGGTGACCAGACACGGATTCATCACTATGAGCCTGAGAGTAAACGGCACCGAGTATGGAAACATCCTCAATCACCCACCGAGAAAAAGTTCAAAAGTCAAAACCATCAGATGTTAAATTCATCAATGCTCACAGGCACTGGAGGCCACTGGAAATCATTGTATTTATTCCCATTTTGTACGACCGTGGTAGGACCTCCGGCGGACAACCACACATTCATTGACACACTACTAATCTGCGTTTCTTTGGAGGCAACCGGAGAACCCAGAAGAAAACACACCAAACACAGAGAGAACATGCAAACTCCATGCAGGTGCTAAACACGAAGCCACCTGCCGCCATTATTATTATTATTATGTGTCTAATTAATAATTTTATTTATAATGCTATAATTATATGTTATTAATATATGTATATATACAGGAACCTGCTGTCAGTAACATTTTCTATGCAAGTGACAATATTTTTTTCCACTTTTAAAAAAAAATTTTTTCCTGCTAATAACTCAGATAAACACAGGATACAGAATATACACTGGTAATTCTCTTATAAATAAATATTATGATGTTATTGCTATAATTGAGGTTATTTGTGACATTCGACCTGCACTTAACTCCACTCACACACGGGTTTGTGTCAGAGGCCACAATGTGCCATGTTATAACAATTTTATTATAATTTTTTTCCTTCAATCTTCTTGGGCAGGCTCTTTTGAATATAAGGGCTAATTGCTGTTTTTTCCGTGTGTGTGTGTGTGTGTGTGTGTGTGTTCAGTACCATTAAATTCTGAATATACCATTTTTCTGCGAGTGAAAAGGTGGAGCCCTTGTAAGACCATCACTGACCCTCTGATCGTCTCGGGTCTCGTCAGCTGCCAGAATCCTGGTGCTGAGCTGATTTTAATGCACTGATGTTTTTTTTTTTTTCTTATGTTTCTCCTTAAATCTCTGTCCTGCAATTTAAAAAAATACTGTGGGGGCTGGTGCAATTTTTTTTGGAGGGGGCGCAAACAAAATTTTAATGAAACTTTTAATACTTGCCTGTAAATATCCATTTATCAGGTAATTGCGCATCATTACTACTAGTATAAAATAAAGTCCTGACTCACATCACATCCAGTCAGCCAGCTGCGCTTGCCGTAAGAAGTGCTGGAAAAGACTCGTTGAGAATGGTCCAATCACATGAGCCCAAATATTTGAAAACAACATTGATTCGCTAAGAAAAAAAGTGGGAGGGTTCAGGGCGCACAGAGCTGTGCCCGAAGAATGATTTTAAAAAATCCAATCAGAGCTCAGCCTCAAGTCACATGCTTTTCAAAAACGTACGTGCTACCCCCGAGTACACGAACACAAATTAACGTAATACAGTTCAGATTTTTTTTTATATCAAATTAATTATATTAAGAAATACAGCAGAATATTGTGACCAAATGACTTTATTTCATTATTAAAATAAATAATTATATTAAATAATTACATGTTAAAATGGCATTCTTCTCTGCCTAACTTTAAGGGGGGTGGCGCCCCTGCGCCCCATATTGACCGGCCGCCACTGCTGTTAGGATTAATATTTTTTTTTTAAATGTATCACACTTGCCCATGTAGCAGTGCACCATAAATGGTAATGTTGTAGCTCACAGAAATGTTGAATTGTTCATGTTAAATTACTTTATGTCTGTTAACGGCTGTAAGTCAGTACAGAGCAAAAGTTTGGACACCCCTTCTCATTCAGCGAGTTTTCTTTGTGTTCTTTCTTGTGTTCTTTAGCCCAAACGCGTCTCTTCTGCTTGTTGCCTGTCCTTAGCAGTGGTTTCCTAGCAGATCTTCTACCATGAAGGC
>JAAGKR010002233.1:0-18076 GCA_011419295.1 Clarias macrocephalus
ATCCATCCATGGTCTATTCTGCTTTTTGTAGGGTCATCCTAGGGGTTGTGGAGCCTATCCCAGGATATTTAGTGCACACTGCAGTGTACACTTCTTGGACTACGGAAGTACTCTGCAGAAAACTAACCATCGAGGAGCTCAAACTCCATGCATACCAGAGGTGAGATCAAACCTCAAACCTTGGAGTTGAGAGGCAACAGTGCTAAACTCTAAGCCCCAGTCCTGCCGGTAGTAAGCATAAACATTCATGAACTTGTTTTCATATACTAGATTTGCACAGAACATTTACTTGGAACAAGAAACAGAATTGTTCCTTTTTGTGTTCAGCCAACCTTAAAAAGCAAAAAAAGCATCATTGATGAGAAAAAATGAGAGAAAGATTAGAACGAACCATTTGTGACCAAGAAACAAAACAAAAAAGCGGAATAACTAGCAAAGTAAATGAAGTCAAAAGTCATGATAAACACATGGAGTACTTTGTTTGGGGGAAAAAAACTGATTAACGGTATCAAATCAAATGTCAGGTCTTTAAATACCAAAGCAATTATGTAATTCTTTTTGCTTGTCTATAAACAACTTTGACTGACTTTTTAGAACCAAAAAGGAAACTGAAGTCACCTATCAAACTTCACTTGAGCCTGGGAGTAATGCAACACCCCTTAAGTTTCCTTAATAGCCTTAAATAGCCAATGTTAAATAAGTACTTTGAAATGGAACCAGTGTCTTTTATTATTTTAGTTGGACTGTAAGCTGTTGAGGGGAAAGGTTTCCCTTGTTACACATCAGCTGTAGACTGGCGATAAGTGGTGCATGGTTGTTCAGATAGGCATGAAGCCCTGCCCCTGCATCTTTGTTCTAACTAACCTCGCATGACCTGAATACCATAGATTATACATGTCTTGGCACCGATAAGCAAACTATTTATATGCTACACCACGAAAGTACAAAAGTAAAAAAAAATAAAGAAAAAGAAAAAATCAAACCACTCAACAACAGATTGTGCCAATTTACTCTGATGTGTATTTTAACCACCACCTTTTCACTAGGAATATATTTGTGGTGGTAATTGCTTGCCTTCTGCTGAAATTCTGGAGGTTCACAGCTTTCAGGCATTTTCTCTATACGAATACCAGCTGAGGTAGTATGTGTGTGTGTGTGAGTGAGACTGGCATGTTTTTCCCATTTACATCACTAGATTAGACACTAACACAACTCTAGCACGCACTTGGACATGATGGCTCTGCTAAATGTGTGGGAATTGGCCCATTTACTGCAAGAATGTGACAAGCTACCTGAGCCTGCATTTACTGAACATATGGCATACAGGTCTGCCACATTCTCTGCACAAAGATGTTGGGATCACTATGCTTTATGTTTCAAACCTTAACTGCCTTTTACTGGGAATATAAGATCCATACTGCAATAGAACAACACAAATCACTCAGTACTATACCCTGGATATATTTTACACATGGTATTTCTAAAAGGCATTTAAGGTTGTTTGGGTTTTTATGACAGAATGTAAAAAAGGAAAAAATTGGGAATGTGAATATTATTTTAAGCCTGTCTGTATGTGTAATCTAGTGTAATGCATTCGTTGTACAAACAGTTTTAAGCTGATTCTATGATAAAGGCACCAATCATCACTTTCAACTCTCTAAAACACAGACTTAAAGAATGCTTGTATTTAATCATTGAGAAAAATGTTAACCCCATCTCTCTCTCACTCACACACGCTCGCGAGCGCGCACCCGCACACACACACACACACACACACACACACACACACACACACACACACACACACACACACACACACACACATGCATTACGGTATTTCTCCCCAGACAGTGGTTGCATTTAATGCTCTTAAATGAGTTTCAACATGGTTTAATATAACAGGATTAATGTATTTTTTTATTTTTAGATCAAGGTGCATAATGAAGAAATACACAAAAATGGTCGCCTACAGTAGCATTAAATCTAATAACTGAATGGCGTTAAGAAAATTTTTAAGATATATTTTTTATATTACTTCCTAATTAGGAATGTTAAGTAATTGTGCATTTTAGGTAAAATACAACATCATCTAATATTCCAACATCAGTCAAAATAAAGAAAAATGAAATAATTTACTTTTCTGTTTCCCATTTTCTTCAAAGAAAGTGAAATAAAGCTTCCCACTCAATACAAGTTGTTAAAAAAACCTATTTGTATGTAATAAAGTGTTTTTTTTTGTAACCTACAACAAAAGGCTCATGGAAAATATGCTTCAAGAATGAGATAATAATTTATTCATGTTCACATTAATGAAATAATAGGATTTGTGATGTATTTCAAAGATTATTATTATTAAGTGTAATCATGCTGTTCTGTCTTTTTAACATAAAGACAATAGTCTTAATTGATTTATGTAAAACATAAACCTTTATTGTGTAGTTACTCTAAGTACATAATAAAGTAGTCATTAATATTTTATATATTCAAAATTTCATGATGTTATTAGTAAGTCTGAAGTTTTTTTTAATTATTGTTATGAATTGTCTGTTGATATCAGGTATTACAGTGTGGAAATATTAGTTTTACATTTAAAAGTGGATGGAAGACTATCTACTTCATAATGTCTCCTGCTGAGAAAAATGCCCATATTCTATTGAGTTAGAAGAATTCATGTAGCTTATAACATCAGGTTCTCCATATCCATCAGGCCATATGGCTTTTGAAATAGTTTTGGGGACTGAACAGACAGTGATTTTACTTTATACACAGATCTGTCACTTTTCAGTTTTAAAGTGACTATATCTTGGCAGTTTTATGTACAAATGCAGACCTAATAGATGTAATTATAGTAATTGTTGGTCAAAGGACTATCTGCATTTCTTCATAAAATACGTTGGATTTAACTTTCAATTAAAAATTTTGTGTATTTCTATAATATCACTTAAATCTAAAGGGGAATTGCACATAATATAAATAATAAAAAGCCTATCATTGAAATGACCAGTATACGAACATTTAATTCACTATTTATGTGACAATTAACTTAGCTAATATTAATTAATGCTTATACAGTATTTGTGTTCTTCAAGGTAGTAAATATTCAATTGCATAGGGGAGATTTCAGTAGAGAATTTACCAGTTTCTTACCAAAGCACAATTGCAGACCTTTGATCTTATGTGCAAAGGGCTGTTGTGGCTGCAGGTTTCATCCCAGCCAGACAGGTTCAATAGACATCTGAAGACCACAATCAGCTTCTTAAACAAGTGGAATCCTCCTGTTTGGTTGGAATGAAAGCCTGCAGCCACATGGATCTTGGCAGATAAGTTTAAACACCTTTTATTGTAAATTTCCTGACAAATCAAATTTTTTCACCAAGGAGGGAATAAAGCTACTCTGTGATTTTATGGCATCCAATCTTGGCAGCTGTTGTGGCAGAGGATAGACTCTTGATCCACTATAATCTGAAACTAAATGACTGGTGTAGCATGCGTCTCAAATTGCGACTACTGTTGTTAAGTGTCAAGTACATGAATCAGAATGTATTAATTTCAACTGGTGGTTGGGATAGTCCTTGCTACACTTAATTACCACAACATTCCAAGAGGTTGTGTCTGGTACCATAAAAAAAACAGTAACAATGAATGAAATTATTGAAAGAATCGAAAGAATGAAAGAATTATAAATTAAAGTTTTCTTTGATATTCAGTTCCACCTTCTTCATCAAGTTGGTCAGTTGTGCTAATCCAAAAATTGTAATGTGTGCATGTGGAGTGGTGAATAATGGAGTGATCTTAGCCTTGGACAGCCTAGACAAGATAAATAGCTCTAGGAAAAAGAATGAGTTTTAAGAAAGAGAAATTGTGTTCTTGGTTTTAAGTTTTTGTCACTGAAATCTAACGATCCGAAGACCTTTGCTAGGTTAACATTGATCCTCTTAAAAAAAAAAAAAAAAAAAAAAAAAAAGTATGTAGTGTTACCATTTATGTAGAACAGAATTATACTGTGGGCTTTATTGCTTATTGTTTCATTGTTTCAGCTTTCTCTTTTTACTGTTTGTCAGGAGGTCTTTTGGCATCTGGTTGATGCATGCTTTCCAGCCACCCTTGTTTGATAAAGCCCTAGTTTGATAACCAGTAGGTATTCTTCCTCCTTTTAACCCTTTATGGTCTAGCTATGCTAGCTAAGGACATTGTACACAAATTGGTATGATGGGCTCAGATTGTACTCCATTTTTCCATCCACATTTCCCTAGATACTGCTGGTGGATTCATCCAGAAAACTACTAACCTATCTATGTAACATTATAGGGCAAACAGTAATTTGCCATGTCATAATCAAGGTAGCCCCCTATTAACTATAGCATGCATTCTGGCAGCTAGCCTAGAGCTAGATCTGTTTATGTAGCTTGCTAGCAAGACATAACATTCATTTCAATGTTAATTTAACAGCTAATACCAACAGCCTATAAGCTCTCTGTTTTGCATTTAGCTGTGATTCAACAAGAATTGATCAATTAACTGGCATATATTAACTGTTGCTTTTAATAATCCCAGCCCTTCTAGTTAAATAATTAAGGGGGAAAGTGCGGGTCATTTAAGCAAGCTCTGTTCTTAGCTTATTCATCATAATTCCATTTCCAGATAGGCTGTTCACACTAGTGTTCTTGTGTCTCTAGAGAAAATAAATTACCTGTCAATTGTGCTGTGTTGCCCAATATAGATTCAGTTAAAATAAATCACTTTTTAATATAACAGAGCTAAAACAAAATGAGGTGGCAAGCACAGTTTAAATGACAACGCCGACTAGGTGTTGTGAGTAATATTTATGCTTCTGTTTCTTGTTACATTGACGGCACTGCAATGGGTGTTCTGCAGTTCGAAATAGTTTATCTTCTAGAGTGCAAGATCATTATGCCCTCAGCCTATAGGTAACCTTTCCTTAAACCAATTATTCAAATAACACATTAAGTTGAAAATTCACTTACAGATATTCGCTTCCCTATGAAATTACCCTTAGCTTTGATTACAGTGTGTATTCACTGTGATATTGTTTGACAATCGTGTGCAACCGCAAAGCTTATAATTCTACTTTTAATAATCCAATTTCATTAATCTCAGCACTTTTCTCATTTTCTTTTGCTTGATGCAGACCTAGAATTTCAACCTTCTGATAAACAATAACCTTTCCATGATATAAATCTTTTGCATGACTGTGTGATACATCATCTGACATGGTTTAAGAAATCACTGTTACTCACCGCATCAGTTAGGGAATTACTGCCAACTGAAACATATTAATCATTGCAGTAATTATCCTAAGTATTTGCATATTTAAATCTAAACGGCAACTTTTTGTTTATGTTTAGTGTAGCTTGACATTGCTTGGTTAATCTAGCTTTAGTCTATAGATGGTTTGTTGATTATCCACAGTAGACCATCCAAAAAAATAAATAAATAATAATAATCCATTGGTCTGCACTTTTGTGCAGTTGCAGCCCAAACCGCACTTCACTCATACTCTTCTCCTGCTGGTGCACATTTGCATCCTGTCTGATCTCATTATGTCTCTGAGCCAGCATGCATTGGTCAACAACCATCAGGATGCTGAGTTGGGCAACTGTGCCCATGCAAGTGACACAAGGACCAGGAGAGTGTGAGACTGTCAGTACATTGCACTGATTAAAAGAGCACCTGCGGCAGAGGAAGGAACACCGCACAGAATGAAAAAGGCTCGGGTGAGAGACATCTGCCCTTTGGAGCATGCAAACAGATGGACACTTGCATGAGGTCCGACAACTCAATAAAAGAGGGTAAAATATAGAATGAGGAAGAAGACACTAAACCTGCCTTTAAAAAATTAAGCCATATTTGTTCTTCAGTAAGTGTTCAGTGCCTGGTAACATTTAGAAACACTGTAAATTGAATAGAACTAGAACAATATTTCTAGTATTTCTAGTATTCTAGGGGCGGGGGAGGGGGAGCTTGGTCAGTAGCTTGTTTAATTTCACTAGTCCATCTTTTCTATAAAGTCTTGTTTTGTCCTATTAATTTGTTTAAGTCACTTTAAGCCAACAGCATCCACGTGAAATTTGATATTTATTTCTTAACCTTAGCTATAAATCTATTTGTGATCTCCTTGCTGTAGGTATGTACAACCGTCCCTAGTCCAGATAATCTGCCTCCTCGCAGACAGGCTTTCGGACTGGAGGTTGGCCATGCCGTGGTACTAAACTGAAAGAGTTATGGTGATTGTGTTGCTCTGGGATGCAGCAGTTTTCATAGCACGGCACCTCAGAGCGCCGCTTACGAGCACTTGTCAGGGTGTTTTCCAGTGATGAATGGACACTGTCTATATGATGAAGTCTTCCTGCGAGGTTGTTTGCTCGCAAATATATATTCAGTCAGGGCTGTGATACTTTTAATCATAACACAACACAGAATCGAACAGAGGTCTTGAACGCTGTAAGTATTTATGGTTAATTAATCACATTGGAGACAATTAATCACCTCCTAATATTGCTGTAATGTTTCATATCAAATTAAGCTTTGCACTGGCTAAAGTGTAAGTACAATCTAACATCTTAATTTCCACAGGCTGGCAGTTTTTTTTTTTTTTTAGATTATGGATATTAATGAACAGATTAATGTATTTGCTGCTTGGCTGGATTTTCTGAAGCATTTGTTAGTAACAGTGAGGTCCTCATGCAAGTCAATTTATTTAAGGCAGTGAACAAAAATGACAGAATAATATTTTCATAAGTTAATGAATCAAAGAATAAGGTTTATGCATATCATTATGCTTAAAAAATGCAACTGTAAATTGAATTAAATGTTGTCTTTACTGAACTATGTTTCAGTGCTAATCATTTCTCCCCTAAGTAAGTGTTGATCAATCATCATAACTAAAACATGAAAATTTTTTGCTAACGACTTCAATGTTTTCACTGTTTTTGATGTAAAACATATAGAGATAGATTATCTCATTTCTAATTCATAAGGTCTTTAGATGAATAATAGATGGTGTCCTTTGAGACCGCTGCCCTTGTGCTTTCTCCCCTTAATATGTGAGAGAATAGCAGATAGGATCAGCCTGTGGTTTTTGCACTTGGCTATTGTTTGGTGTTATTGCTTCTTCTACAGGCATGGAGGAAGTACCTACCTACCTACCTACCATGTGGTTGAGCTCTTTGTGGCAGTTAGAGACTTGAGAACTGTGCACTCTGAGAATCATAATGTTGCTTGTGATTAAATTTTTTGATCTGGTTCTGCCATATCGAGCTAAACCCAACAAACCCATCTCTTTTTCTTTCCTCAATGCCTTAAAACATATCTGCCTGGGATTTGTCTAAGATACCAAATGTTGTGCATAGTTCAGAGGGTCAGTCTAAAAATACAAATTTGTTAACATGCATTCATAAACTTTTATATTCTCATTAAAATATCTACATCTGATGTGTCTAGTGAGTAGATTATTACTAGAATTCGACTGCAGCTTATGCACAAATCATATGCACCTTATTAGAACGGGCTGTATTTAAAATAATAATAATTAAACATCCACTCATTGCAATTACTTCCACTTGTAGGGAGAATGAAATGCCCTACAGCCCAAGATGAGAGGGTCTGCAAAATCTCTGCAACATAATCTAGCCTGAATAATCAAGATAATTATTTCTGCCATGTTTTTTTTTCTTCTTTTTTTTTTCTGGTGGAATTACCATAAAATCTAATGATGGGGGAGGACATGCTCATGCACCCTAGTAAAAGGAAGCAAAAGGATGAGCCATTTAAATATCAAAGCCTTTGTTTTAAGGGGGAAGTCTTACCCTTTTCAGTACTTATGCGGCTATTTTGGCAGTAAGCAGTAAGACTCCACTTTATTCAGTCCCATAACTACAATGATGTTTGTTACAATAAAAATACATTAATATTAATAGAATAACAACAGTCAATTCCTCCTCCCCCCACACCGTAGATGTTCTTTTGGGAGTAGTATCAGCTAAGCCTGACGCTAATTGTTAGAACAAAAATCACTGCACTGACCTTGACTTGCAGATCATTTGTGAATGGTTGGATATTGTTTTGTATATTAATTGCCTGCTAATGTGATTAGGCTTGCCATTTCATTAAATTCTGATAAGCGTCGTTTAAAAAGACAGGTGGTATGCATAGCAGGGTAGCATGGAAACTATGAATTCTTTTTTTCTAATGGGAACACACACTGGTTATGTTAATATGGGATGTTGGGATCAATAATCAATTCAGTTTTGCCCTTTTGAAGTGGAGATGGATTCTGTTGAAAAAATGTGCATGTGCTGGCATGGGACTGCTTGCTTGGGTTTAAAACATGCTGATCTAAAGGTAAAGCAGTGTTATATCTCTCAGTCCATGAAGATCATCTACCTTCACGTTTATGGACCAAGGGGGCCAAGCAATCCTAAAGCCGTAAAACGCAGTAAATTGTAGGGCACAGTTACTGTATAATCCATAATGATATTAGTGAGGTCCTGTCAGATAGTAAATACCAAGGCTAGTTGCAGTGCCCTGTGATGCATTACTAGCAGGGCTTGTGCTGATAGACTCTCAGTGTTGTTCCCCTGACAGAGAATGATTTTCAAGCTAAACCTGGCCTTTTCCTTTGCAAGATTTGATAGCTGTGTGCTCAGCTTTAATTGTTGTCACAATGTTCAAGAATGAACATGATTCAGTAAAATTACGTCTCACCCTAAATGAATATTTTCTGCCCTCTATTAATTTGTAGTCCATATTTTTTTATTCTTTACATACACAGTGTTATTTTTGAATTTTCGTGTGTGAAATGAAGAAATTTCTCGGCACTTGGTATCTAAGCTATTTCACTTTCTCCTCCGTCAGTACTACACGTACTGCTTATTACATACACATGAATTAAAAGCAGACCCTACCGTGACGGTACCGTGTCTGCAAAACCTAACAGTACAATCCCCTCAACATATACACACTTATGCAGAGCAGTCTTCTCTCATTAGTGTGGGGGTTTGGAAACCCGCCATGCTCCTTTGATGTTCTCTGAGATGTTCACTGTTGTGGCTGGAACAAAGCATCACCCCACAGAGAGCAGAAAGGCAAACTTTTCCTCTGTACCCTCAGGCATTTCAAGGGCTGTTTGTTAGGAAGAACAATTTGTTTCAGCGCCTTTGTCATCATCAATTCATTTGCTTATCCCTAAGCTTTGTTATTGTGAGAAACTGCACAGGGAAATTGCTTTGACCGGGACAGATCATAAACCGAATGCAAATTGACAGTATTAAGTGTGCGCAGTGAGACAAAAGACTGACAAAAATGAAATTTCTAAAGCCTGAGAGAATGAAATATAGAGTGAGCTTTTTGCTGTGATAACTTGATAGCAGACTCTGAGGATTACAGGAGCCGATATAAATCAGGATTTGTGGACTATGTAATCAATGTCTTTTAGAAATATGAAGTGTTCGGGGAGAAGCTGTGAGATTTCACTATGACTGAATTCTGGCAAACAGCCAAGAAAGAAGAAAAACTAGATTTTGACCCCAAAAATACGTACCTTATATTCTTAATATATTTCATTTAAACTGCATTGATGGTTTTTACCTGGTATTTTTCCCTACAAAAATGCATAATTTAAGCATCCAATTTAACAAATGCTCTCCCTTGTAGTTTAAGTTAATTAAGTTTAATTCTCATGGACTGGATGTCAGGCTTTAATTAAATTTATAAATAGTTGTTTCTCATAATGAAACCAACACAAGCTTAATCAATTCAGTTCGTGGATACTGGACTTCCAAATGTCAGTGATTCTCCCGCACCACACTCAGAATGAAATCTTTAAATTGTATTTTTTTCTTCAAAAGTGAGGGAGAATTAACTTGATTAACTTTGTTCACCTTAATTTGCACTAAAAGTTATTTTGCACTGAAGGATCATAGGAGAACATATATATTTTGAGACATGTTTTAGAGCAAAAAAATTCTTTCAATGTCTAAATTGGTGGCTCGGTTGCTTAGTGGTTAGCACTTGCACCTCCAGGGTTTGGGTTCGCGTCTCACCTCGGTTTCTGTGTGCATGGAGTTTGCATGTTCTCCCTGTGCTTGGTGGGTTTCCTCCAGGAACTCAAGTTTCCTCCCACAGTCCAAAGACATGCAGATTAGGCTAATTGACATTTCCAATTTGACGTAGTGCGTGAATGAGCATGGGAATGTTGACCAGAAATATATACTGTATATATATAATGGGAATAAATACAGTGGTCACCATTCGCTTCCACAATCCCTTGTAATAGATTTTTTACAGGTGAATGTCAATACATTAAAATATCATCAAAAAGTTTATTTATTGCAGTAATTCACTTAAAAATGTGAAACCTGTATATTATATGGATTCATTACATACAGACGGATATAATTCAAGAGTCTTTCTTTTAATTTTGATCATTATTACTAATGAAAACTCAAGATTTAGTATCTCAAAAAAATTACAATATTGAAAAAAAGTTCAATATTGGAGACTCATGGTGTCAAACTCTAATCAGCTAATTAACTCTAAACACCTGCAAATGTTTCCTGAGCCTTTAAATGGTCTCTCGGTCTGCTTCAAGAAGCTGACTGTTCACAGAGTGCTATAATCCAAGCACATTAAATTCATTAAATTCATGAGGAGTGGACTGTGGCTGGAGTCACAAGAGCCATCACCACAGACATATCCAGGACATAGGCTACAACTGTCACATTCCTCGTGTCAAGCCAATCTTGAACCAGAGACAAGAGTCAGAGATGTCTTACCTGGGCTAATAACAAAAGATGAAAAAGATGAAAGTAAAAAGATTTTTCAGATGAAAGTAAAATTTGCATTTCTATTGGAGTCTGGAGGAAGAGAGGAGAGGCACAGAATCCAAGTGTAAAGCTTGCACAGTCAGTGGTGGTTTAGGGAGCCATGTCATCTGCTGGAGTTGGTCCATGGTATTGTGAAAAAGAAGATGTGAGACACCAGACCCAGCAACGCAGAAGAACTGAAGGCTGCTATCAAAGTAACCTGGGCTTCCATACCTCTGCAGTGCCATAGACTGATCATCTCCATGCCACACCGCAATGGTGCAGAAATTCCTGGAAGGGGAGCCCCAAGCAAGTATTGAGCGCTGTACATGTTCATACTTTTCAGTAGTCCAACATTTCCGTGTTAATTCTTTTTTAAAATGTTCTCAAGTAATATTCTAATTTTCTTAGATAGTGAATTTTGAGTTTTTATAATTTTGGGTTTTTATAAGCTGTAAGCCAGAATCATCAAAAGGAAAAGAAATAAATACTTGAAATATATCAGTCTGTTTGTAACGAATCTATATAATATGAGCTTCACTTTTTTAATTGAATTACAGAAATGAATCAACTTTTCTATGATATTCTAATTTGTTAAGATGCAGCTCTATATGTAGATAAGGTACATTGCTTTAAAACTATTCAACCGATAACGCACTTTGACTTCAGTGTTCAAATAAGCATGTTGTCTTCTTAATGCTTCCTGTAATTACTGTTTTATTTTTACTTGTTTTATTGTTTATTTATGAATTGCACAGGTTTCCAATTATACTCTAAATTACTATGAATAACTGACTTCTTGGCAAGATGATGCGAGAACATAAAACCAAATAGATACTGTGTCATACCCATGGCCCTACACTAAAAGACATATTAGGTATCCCAACAAGGAGGTAAACCAGCAGTCTTTTGGTGCCCACTTACAACAGCCCAAACCATCTGGATATCCATAGTGTAACAAACTCTAAATGACCGATGGGGGACAAATCAAATTCATTATTCCTTGGGTACAGATTGCGGCTTAGCCAATATGATTGTAACCAATATAAACTATGAATAATTTCCATCAAGGCATAACTAACATTATATTGTATCATATTTATGAATTAATTAATACATTTTTACTGCTCATTGTGGCAGTGGATCTGGAGCCATTCCTATGGGAGCACTGTTCGTAAGCGGGAATACACCTTGAATGCAGTGCTCTTGCACATTCAACTGCTAGGTATCCCAGGCAGATAAGAGAAGAACAAGTGAAACACTACAGATGCTACTACTAGGAATACTACTACCTGACTGAACTGGAAACCACAGAGCTTAGATATGGAAACAGAGATTACTGCACCACTGTGCCACCCTGGAAATGAAATTCATTGTGCTGATGTTAAGTCAAAATCATCTATAAAAAGTATGGTAATCCTGTGATGGTGTTCCTGTGCTGTACTTTGAAGCAGCTGATGAGACACTGAATGAGGAAGCATTTACATGCATAGCAGAATGCAGAGTTATCGACTGTGAGGAGAGATAGAGAGCCACGGAACGGGACTCATCTCCAAGTCTTGATTACAGCTGCTTTGTGACACCTCGGAGAGTGATGTGGTGGACAGTTAAAACCGTCATAAATATTCAGGACAAGTTTACAGTGTGTGCTGAAGTGTAGGTATAAAAATCACATCTTAATGGCTTCTCACTTGTGGTAGAATTGATTTTCTTAGCCCTAGCTTATTTTGCTGCCTTGGCTTATTCACTTGACTAGAACTACTCACCAACGACATTTTCTTTCTAATTAAAGAAGCTTTAAAAAAAAAAAAAAAAAAAAAAAAAACCTTTGCTGTTTTACAGCTTGAAAATCTTGGTCTCTCTCTGGCTTGTCATTGTATACCAGCCCACATTCCCAACTTCATATTGTCTTCTACTGTTTTATTGACTGTATAGATATTTGCAACTTGAATTTTTCTGGAAAGAAATCTCAGGTGATTGAATTGAGGGAGTAGCTGAGATATTTTTCCTCTCTCTCTCTCTCTCTCTCTCTCTCTCTCTCTCTCTCTCTCTCTCTCTCTCTCTCGCTCTCTAAAGTGATCTGATGAAGGACCTTATAGATGGAGCTTCCGGGTGGGTATATCTTTCTCCCTCTGGCAGGTACACACTGCTTCTGATCATAGATCATTGATTCTGGCCATCAATTTGTCCAGTCCCACCAGCATAGCATTGCTCTCTTCTTATAGTGGATTAGGATGAATGGCCTTCATTCTTCCAGAACTGGCCATGCATTGATTGAAAGTAGCTGATTGTGATGTAATGGTAATCTACATTTTTCAATATGATTGTTTGGTCTCAGAGTTTTGGCACAGCTTATGCACAGACAGTTGGCAAGTGAAGAAATAAAGTAAAGAAATATTACATTTTTAACTTAGAACTGAGGTGTTGATTTTGCCACATGCTGTGATTGTGCTTGTTGTAGTGTGGAGGGCTAGTTGTGCCATACTGGAACAATTTACAAATATTGTTGACATGAAAAGTCTCTTTTTGTTATTTTAAGTCTTGATGAGTCTGGTTATATATGGGAACGTCATCAGCTCTTAAATTCATTTTATTTAGCATGCATAGCTAATGGAGTAATAATTCCGACATACTGTAGGTTTGGTAATAGCTTATTTGAATCGTCCAATAATGACTGATTCCTCCTGTCTATTTCTAGAAATAAATATGTATGTTTGTCAGTTGTGAGATTCATTCAATGACTGTACTGTACGTGATCATGCACACTGAAGTACATTGAGGTTATTTTATTTGATGCAGTGCATTAACCAAGAGCAATCATAAACTACCCTATAACATTGTAGCTTACATTATGTTTACCTTATTTACTATTTTAAGCAGCAGGCCACCTTAATATCCTTAGGCCATATATACACAAATTTGCTAAAAACTCAAGAGATAAAACTGCTAGCCCATCAGTATCATGAAAACAGATCATCGAAGTATTTAAAAAATATAAATGGAACATAATATTCTATTAAAAGCCACATAGTGGCTTTCAGTTTTCAGACAGCTGCATTTACTATCCAGATGGCATTTTGTGTTAAATGAAGGATTTCAATAATATTTTAGACATTTATCCACATTATTCACAATTTCATTCAGATTGCATGATATAATTAACTGATCCAATATGGTATGAACAAATTCACAGAGCCATGTTGTTGTGTGGTCTCCAATGTAATGTAATGAGGCACTTACGTTTTTTTGTTAATTTTCACATTTCAGTTTTCCTCAACCAATCCGATCTTTTTCCCAAAGGAGAGATAGGTTAAACAGGGTCAGCATCTCCTCATCACCTGGGTGCATGTGCTGAGGATGTCTTGAAGACAGCCATGTGAAGAACAATGGGGCCCAAGAGAGAAGAGAGAATAAAGGGGTGGGGATTGACCTTGTACACAGAGGGAGTTGGGCCAGTCATGCAGCCATCTGTCCATGAGGCTGAAGAGATGACCTGTCATTATTGTCGGACCAGCAGGGGTCCTCACAAGGACCTTACTGTGATGGCACAGCAAAGTAAAGATTATTAAATAATTCTGAACTGTTGCTCTGCTGAAGGATTTTGTGGGCTATTTGTCCTTCTAAGAGCAATAATGTATGCTGCAGGGGTTAGTATGGTTCTGCCATTTGTCTAAATATGCTGGTTTCCGCTAAAAAACTGTGTAAATATCGCTACCCAGAGGAAAAGCCTTCATAAGAGTAACTGCAATTCTCCAAATACTTTGCACTGATGTGAGCCACTTTATCAGTTGGAGACTATGTGCATTTGAAGTTGCTATTTAAAGATAACTGCAAAAGGCTGAATCCATGCTGTTTCCATTTGCAAGCACCCTGTTGCAGAAAGCTCAAGAGTTTCAAGAACTTGTTTACTCTTTAAAAGGCAAATCCGATACAGCATTAAAAACTCTGTCTATTTACAGTACTTGTGTGTGTGTGTGTGTGTGTGTGTGTGTGTGTGTGTGTGTGTGTGTGTGTGTGTGTGTGTGTTTGCCTAGGAAATACCTAGCACTAACGCCCCACTGGTTTCTTCCATGGATATGGTGGATTCCCATTTCATTTACTATTTAAAGAAAAAAAAAGCACCATTCAAGATCCACTTGAATTCAGTCAATATTTCTTTGAGTCATCATCATATATGCTGTTTAATTGGTGGTGTTTTTATAAACTGAATGCCAAAAAAAAAGACCTTTCACTCATCTCTCCAGACATATAGGCATACATGAGATATGCTTACTTACTCAAAATATATATACGTGTTCTCCATGACCTTAATGTCGCTTTAGAAATGTAATCAGACACTGTCATTTCCTCCAATCTTGACTATCTTGACATTTCAGGAGCATATACTAAGCACTGAGGTTGCATAAAACTCAGTCTTTACAAAATGAATCATCTTCTGTTATGACCTAAATCTTTATAAACTGCTGTGTTGAGACATTGTAAAGAACTCTGTTCAGCTCAGTTAGATTTTTGCACCTCCCATTTGGCAAAAGATCAACATATATTTTGATGACGACTAAAAACAAACCAACTCATTAATGGTTTTATTTCTTCTGATCAGAGAACTTTGTTCTGTCAATCTGAACAACGTGTGGACAGAATATACTCTGCATTTTATTGGTCTCAATGTATAGTCTTTACTGGTAATTGAACCAGTAAAATTATGGGAAATTTTAGGAAGCTTATCAGGGAGTTTGTTATGCCGTGGTATGGCTCACAGCAATTTGTGAGAAATCGCGACTAAACATTTTGTCCATGCTCCAAAATAAAATGTTTTACTATTTTCATAGTGGATTGTAGTTACAGAAAGTACGATGAACTGAAATTTTCTATTTAACTACAAACCTTTTCAAACCGTCAGATAAAAAGTGCCATGACTCTTCTAAGAAGTGTAGATCACCACATTGGGTGGTAGTAGGCTTTATTTCAACCAACAAACTTGTGCTCTTAAATGTAAACAATTAAGCATTTTGAGCATTTGTTTGCCCTAGACTGTTTCCTAATTATTGATTGTTTGATAGTGATGATAAGACGGGTGACCAACTGGATTGAAATGATGAATAAAGGATGTTGCCCTTAAATATGAACATGAACAGTCAAACTGTAGAGGGCTCTAGAGAAACAGCAGCAGTTCTTTACAAGACTCAACAATTTATAGCAAATCTTGAAAGTTTGCGGATTCCTATGGTTCGTCGCTGTGAGAGAGCAACCAAGAAACTTCAGGAATTAAATTCAGAATTCAGAGAGCTCTCGAGAACACCTCTACTTCAATCACTATTGCTGTTACTGGTTCACTTTTGTAACATTTGCACATGCGAAAATTGAATTCACTAACTCAGTATTAACGCACCACACATGTTGTTTTTGATTTATTGGGCTGTACAAAGCCAACAGGATAAGACAGGGGCAATAAATTAATATTGTATGTTGTATTTTCTGACAGTGAAGAAGAAAGTTTGAAACCTTAGTAGCTGTCTGAGGTTGTGCCCCTGCACTAATTTCAAATCTTGCTATAAAAGGCACTACTTTCTAAATTTCCTGAATGCTGGTATTAGAGAAACAGGCTTATGGCTCCATTTGCAATGTGCAAATGAAGGATGTAATCTTGTGTAAATCTGTCCCTGTCACTGGTTTCATAAGCTCAAGAATAAACCCGATTTTCAGCAGGGAGGGTTTTAAACGGTGGCCAAAAGTAGTGAGAGACTAATAAACCCCAATATAAAATAGATGTTACTGATTTATGCTCCAAAATATCCTCCACTGGTTGCAGCTTGTGTTTTATTATGTAGTAATAGTTGCAGTGGAACATTCTGGACTAAAACAGATGGGTATCAAGAGGAAATCATTTATCTCAGTCTGAGATCTCCCAGTGCACAAGTACCTTTATTTTTCCTAAATATTCTTATCGTTTTTTCTTCCCCGCCCTTGAGCATGAAGCTATTTTGTTTCTGACCCAAAATGTCAGCAAAATACAACAGGTTTAAGAAATGAATACCAAATATAGACCATATTCAGGTTCAAGAATTCAGATTTAACCGGTTGTAAGCCAAGCATATTTCTTCTCAGTCTCTTAAGCTGTTTGATAATGGAGAGCAAATCTCCAGTATGATTAATGTTGCCACACCTGACTAATGGTGTCTGAACCTAAGTGACCCTACACTTGGAAAAAAGGAGGGACGCTCTGTCCATCTGTGTCCAACGGGATGACATTTCACACCACAAGTCTAAATTCATCTCCCCAATCATCAAACCAAGCCTTAGATATTTCTTACATCATGGTAGAATAACAATATTATTGTTTGGGACATTTGCCATTTGGATAACACTTTACATGGGAGCCTTAGTCTACAGCATTACCAACACATTTATATAATTCACATAAAATAATTTTAATGTGATAAATGTATTGATTATGTACGCTGTAGGTGTAGAAGCAGTATGGTAACTGTTTAGATGTTCTTTTCCTTCCAAGAATATTTTCTGTGATTAATTCTCTAGATAGCATGGTATAATTCCCATCAGAACCTTAAAAAGGCTTGTGCACTAGTCATCTAACCTTTGTGCAGACAAACTTGGATAAAATAATAATTCCTCTATACTGGAAAAAAAAAAAAAACAGTCACACACACAATGGGGCCCAAAAGTTTGAAACCACTGAAAATTTAGAGTTATTTTTTAACATAATGGTTCAGAATTTTTAAATTAAAATGAAGAAAGTCAATGTTCAATACCTATAATATTTAACATGCAAGGTTCTGCTCAAACTCTTCTTCTGGTTGCTCCTCTTAGGTGTCACTGCAGAATTCCTTTTCTGCATACAGTATTTGATTTGGCACAAGTTTTATCACTGAATTTCATTCCTGACACAACCCTCACTATCACTGGGACTGAAAACTACAAGTGCATTAATTTATACTAGTGCACTAATGCAGCTCTAGTTGCTGGTTGTCTTTTATATGTCCTGAGAAACATGGGCCTCCCGCATGCAAACAACCGTTCAAATTTGTTTGACTCTAATCTTGATCATGCTAACTGCTTTATAAAAAAACTTTTTTATAAATTTCCTCATTCCTAATTTTTTCTGTTCTAAAATAACTTATGAGCTTTTGCACAAACTTAAGGAGTCTATGCTGGCTTGAGTGCACATTGTCATTAATGCGAAAAAGGGACAGTAAAGACTAATAAATGTCAAATTCATGAAAATATTTCTGATA